>JADRCH010000061.1:2737863-2879286 GCA_019843965.1 Rhynchomys soricoides
GATCCACGCTACCACCACAGATTGCTTTAACACTTAAGGAAAATAACAAAATACCAACTACACTAAAGTCAGTTCCTCCAGGAGCTATTTTCTTTCTAAGGATTTCACATGATTAGTTTTTATAATAGTGATACAGATACTAATTAATTCAAATTTAAGAGAAAAGTGATACTCTGGCTTTTAAAAGTAGCCTAAAAGAGAAACTGTGTTTTATCTGTTTTTTTTTTTTTCTTACAGTCTCTTACCAATTTACTAAAAAAAAAAATTCAAAAATTTCTGTAATTCATATAGTAGCTTAAAAACAAACATTTTTCTACACCATCTAAAACGTAAGGTTCCTTACAACCTTTATTCTGTTAGCCTCAATGGAACTCCGTCACCCCTTGAGAGTGATCGCTGGAAACTTAGGAGAGAATTTGAGGTCACTCAGTAAGAGGATGCCTCAAAATAACATTACAGCCAGAGTTACATTTTAATATGTTCTGAAATGAAGCCACAGGTCAAAGTAATACTTATAAGTAGAATAAATTCTAGACATTTTACATAAGAAAATTTAGAGACACTACTATCTCTGTTTCTCTATCTTCCTTTGTGTACTCTCTCTGTGTGCTTTCTCTGATCTCTCTCTCTCTCTTTCTCTTTCTCTCTCACTCTCTCTCTCCCCCTCTCTCTCATAATAACTATCTTATAATCTAAAACTAATTTCTTTTTGGAACTTCAGATTATAAAGTGCAAAGCAAGATATTAATTCCAGACCACAGTTACTAATCTACCAAAGGGCTGGCCTGATTTAGCATAACAAATTTTAAAATGACAAATTCTCATATTTTATTTTCAATATATTATGAAGTGCTTGTGTATCAAGTCATGCCACAAATTCTGGTTAAATTTTGACTGTAAAAAACCTCACCAAAGGTCTCAGAAGTCTATAGACAGGAACTGGGGTAAAGAGGGATTTAGAACAGCATTCTCAAGATTAAGTAGGTACTTAATGTCTGCTGAATGATTCATGCAAAAATGCAAGCTAGAAATTCTGCTATCCAAGATCCCTTTACTCCTCCCCCAAGTCTATTTCAAAGTCTCTAAAAGAAGAGGCCCGGAGTTGACAGCTGGGGTCAGCTTATTCATGTACAACCTGAGCTGTTTAGGATGCCAGAGAGAAGGGGTACTGGATCACACAGGGTAGTTTGTGATAATTTGCTCTATTCTCCTGTAGTCTTCATTGCCTCTTAACTAAAAGCAAGCTGTTAACTACATGTGTTGATCTTAACACTCTTTGGGGCTATAAGTTTAGGGTACTCCATTTTACAAAGTTCCAATAGAGAAGAAATCATTTCTTATAGATTTATGATTAAAATAGTATATTTATATTCTTTATTATATCTTGACTATAACTTGAATTGCTTATGAAAATTCTCTACAATTAAGTCAATCTCAGTTAGTTCCCTGAACACAGGGAATATGTGGTCTCCTTGCCTCCAGACTTTCTAAGATAAACTTCTCTCTTTTTTTAACACCCTTTGTTATTTATTAGCATAACTTCTTACTCTTCAGGTTAAACAGAGCTTCCTTTAGAAAGACCTCCCTGGCTGCTCACTAGAGAAAGAGGTTTACAGTTTGTGTCTTGTCTCCCCTCCCCCACTGATTGTTTTGTTCCCCTCCTCATTCACATAGGCATTTATTTCTGCCATTTCTCCAACAACCACTGTTTATCTAGGTACCTTATACATTCTCTGTTGCAACAGTTTGTTAATTGTTGTTTTCTGCTTACTTCTGTTCTCTGAGCTTTGAGGTAAAGAACTTGGACTGTGATAATCATCTCTATACAGCACGAGCAGAGCACATTGCTTAGCATATATCTATTATAACACAGGAGTAGTGTATTGAATATAACACTTTAATAACCAGTTGGAGTATCTCCTGGATAGGAAGCGTGACATGCTACAAAATATGACTGATCTCCTTCAGTGGGCCATACATTGAGTTATTACCAAGTAGAGCATCTGAGATGGTCCTCGTGACACACAGAGAGTTTAAAGAACATCAGGGAAGAGGAGGGAAACCCTAAAGTCAGCAGAAGGTTTGGCTTAAGAGAAGATTTGGATACAGACTTGGACTGTAGGGAGCTGCAGATATCTAGACTCCGTGATTCTTTCTGATCCTGCTAGTCAACCACAGCTGCTGCTCTTTACCTTTGGATTAAAAGTGACAGAGACTGCCTCTGTTCCTATTGGATACACTCATGCATGTGTCCTGGCATTTTTATAATGTTACGGCTGTTGTGTGGTGGACTTTTGCTAGTAATAGATTCTGGGATGATGGTACTCATCTCCTAGGCTAATCTAAAGGATGAGAGTGACACATGTGGCCATGTAACACTACTGGAATATTTACTTATCAAGCTAATCCTCATTAAAGTTTTAAAGTTCAACTCTAACAAAATGATATAATGTGCATTTGTACCAATGGATCCTTTATCCCTACACTACTTTCAAAATATTGCTATTTTAACGTAGCTACTGTAGAGCATGTAGAACCCGAGTGGTAAGGTGCTGGGGGTCTAAAGTCCCCACAGAGGGCCAGGATTGAACAAGCCCTCAACGTATTACATTGGTCTAAATAAACTAGATAGGTAGATTTTATCATTATGAAAGAAGAGCATTTACTTTATTTGCCCCCAGAACCAAAGAAATGGCTCAATATTGTGGAATACCAGAAATATCATGTAATAACTAAACTTGTTAATTAAAAAGCAATGCCATGGGAAAACATTAAGAATATTGTTAAACAAAAAAATCTGGCCTCCAAACAGAATGTAAAATAGGATTCCACTCTGAGCAAAAGTCACAGAGCACAATACAGAGTATGTGCATAGGAGGGAAACCAAAGAACACATATCAGCTGTGCCTGGGTTTACACTATGAGTAATTTAACTTTGGCTACACTTACTAAATTTTCTGTTCTTGATTAAATTTATTGTTTAAAAGCAAAAAACATTTATTCTGCATTACTTTATGACGCAAGAAGACCATGGCAGTTGCTTCCCAAACTGAGTGCAAATTTAGGTATATCATCCCACTTTAAGAATATATGGGGCTGCAGAGATAGCTCAGTGGTTAAAAGCACTGGCTGCTCTCCCATAAGTCTTGAGTTCAAATCCCAGCAACCACATGGTGGATGACAACCATCTGTAGTAGAATCCAATGCCCTCTTCTTTTGCGTCTAAAGAGAGTGACAGTGTACTCACATACATAAAGTAAATAAATAAATCTTTTTAATAATTTATATAAAATAAAAGAATATATGTCCACTTGAGTTGCTGAAAAACAATTACTAATCAGGAATAATGTACACAAATTTCACTGAAATGCATGTAGTTCCTTTATCTTTATCCCTTATCTTTGTATATAATATAAAAGTATTTTAAAATAAAATATGACTGTATTTTACCTTTACATAATTAGATAGTACTATGAACAACTGAGACATTTTGAAGTGCTCCAGCTCCTTAGTCTAAGCCAAGGAATATGCCCCTCCACACCACCATCCATAAGGATATTTATCTTTGGTTTTGAATTCTTACCATCTTCTCTAATGTAAAGATCTTGTTTTCAAACAAATAAAGTGGTGTAAAGGTAGCATATACAACCATCTGAGGGGACTGTATTGCTGAGGAACCTGGAAAATAAATATATATTAAACCATGAACAAATGTAGACAATTGCTCTCTCACTATGGACGCTCATGGGAGGTGTGACAAAAGAGAGAGGAAGAGAGGCAAAGGCAAGAGAAGGAGAAAGGGAGGGAACGAAGGAGAGAGGGGGATATGTGCTATATTCTCCTTTTTTATAATCACTTAGCCTTAACTACCACCCTTTTAAAAAATCTCCCCAAATACATTAAAGTTCAGGGCTTCAATATATCAATTTAAGAGAGAAACAATCTCTTCCATAGTATTCTCCATAAACTGTATAGACCTTCCTCATACATAACCTTCTTTCAGCCCAGACGAACAGAACCAAGAGCTTTCACTCAGTTCAACCTCAGGACCAAGTCCAAAATCTCACTGAAACATCTCAGTCCCCTCCAGTAAGACTCAAGACATGACTCATCTTGAGGCTAAACTTCTTCTTACAACTTTTTATGTTTGTTTGCTTATTGACATGTACACATTGAAAATTTATCTATGAAGAAAACTGAAAATTTTTTCCTAGGGTTCTTACATAACTATGAGCCTGTGACACTGGACAAGAAATATGACTCCATATTATAGTGGAGATACAAGCAAAGAATAGGGCAGGCACCCAAGTCAGCATAAAAGCTTAGCAAAGCAAATGCCATTGTATTTTAGGATTGAGAATATTTCCTTCTTGGTCTGGAGTCTCACCCTGATGAGCTCACTATTCCCTTCAGCCCTCAGTAGTAGCTGTACCTTATTGACTTTGGCCAGACAACCTGTAAGAACATTTTGCAGTGGCTTCACCTATAAACAGTCCTTGCAAAGAGGCCCATCTGGCTCTTTGCGTGGGTACTATGGGTTACTGAAAGCAGGAAGTAGGACCCACCCTATATAAATGAACTGAAAACAGCTTGGGAGGGTGGTGAAATGCAGCCCTGATTGCCTCTGGATCACCTTGGGGACTTACCTGCATATTCACATTCATAGCCAAATAGCACCATGGTCCTACCCTATAGAATTACAGACCCACAGCCTTCCTTTATCCCATCTGTGTCTCCTCTAAAGTGGCCTCTGTGTGAATAATGCCATTTCTATCCCTAGCCTTTGTGGACTTGACTGATTAGCTTCATGGTGGGTAACTTCCATATGGGTGATTTTAAACTACACCCTTGGCATTCCTTTACAAGCTTCCTTGTTTTAGGATAAGGTTAGGCTGAATAGTTTTCTAATCTTCATGTTTTTATTGCTTTCTAGCTTACAATTCCTTCCATTCACCTCCTTTCTCTCATATTTTACTACTCATAATAAGGAAGTTAACCCTCATGCCCAATGCTGTGCTGAGAAACCACCTCCGCTAAATATCCAGTATCATTGCTAACAAGTTTTTGCTTCTACAAAACACTACACTTCTGGCAACACCCCCTTTCTGGTTTGCCGCAGGGACTTCTTCCAATTTCCAATCACATCTTCCTTATTTCCAGCTAGGACTTTCCCCACAGCATCCCTCATATATGTAACTCTTGCCAACCAGCCCTTCAGAGCCACTTGGGATTTTTTAAGTGTGAATCTTAAACTCTTCTTGGCATCCACATATCAATCAGTTCAAAATAATCTCCCTAATTTTTCAATATTTGTTACACCAGCATGTTGTGTCATGGTACCAACATCTGCATGAGCCCTGTCTCACTGAGAAATAGACTCAAAATGGAAATAGAGTGGCTATGAGGAGTCGGTCCATGTAATTATTGTCCGCTCTGCAGGGTGAGCCAGCTAGCTGAGGGAGACCCAGGAGAAGCAATGGGTTGTCAGTCTCAAGAAAAGTCAGTGCTTTGGTCTGAGCCTGTAGGCACTCAGGTAAGAGGAGGGTATGCCCTTTATATCGAGCATTTACATGATTGGATGGAGTTTGCTTGTGGGAGGCAGTGTAAGCTGCTTCACTCTGCCTACTGATCTGAGTATTAATATCATCCAAAAAGCATCTTAAGACAGTGTTTCCCCAGATTTCGGAGTACCTCATGGCTCAGTGGAGACATAAAATCACCCACCACATTCCCTTCCTTCTCAGTTTTGATATTAACATCTTTATGTATAAACATATTTTGGCCTAAATTATACTCTATCACTGAAAATTGAATATTGTAACCTCTGAAGTCATTTCTGTAACAATTTCCTTTTGTTTTATGTCATGTGACAAGGTGCTAGAACAAAGCTGGCCTGAAACCTGCTGTATATTTCAGGGTAGCGCTGAACACTCCATGGTCTTCCTATCACAAACTAAGTGTCTGGGAATAGAGGAGTTAATAATTTTCAAAAACTTCTAAACAGTGTCTGTCATCCCACAAACAGTAAAAATTATTTATAATGAGTCTCAGATAATCAATAGGTAGCCATTATCTCTGTTACAGTTCTATTTTATTCTACAAGGAACATTGCATTGCCTTCTTTCTTCTTCTTCTTCTTCTTCTTCTTCTTCTTCTTCTTCTTCTTCTTCTTCTTCTTCTTCTTCTTCTTCCTCTTCCTCTTCTTCCTCTTCTTCCTCTTCTTCCTCTTCTTTTTCTTTTTTCTTTTTAGATATAAATTCAAACACCATTGGAATATCCTAAAGGTAAATATTTGACTCTAAGTGTTCCATAATATCATGATATCACAACTCATGACAGAAACCATGTGATTTTGTTATCTAACTTTCCAGATGTTGAAAAAGCCCTGTATTTCAGCATCCTTGACTAAATTGACTAATTTAAGGGGAGGGAGGAAAACAAAACACACTTTGATATGGACAGATGACATTTAAAATCCTAACTTCTAAAATGGCCTGAACAACACATGTGTATCACACAGGTATATAATGCATGAGTATCAAAATCATGGGCATCTTAAACTTTTAGGTCAAGTTATTTGTGGTCAAGAAGTTGCCTTCTTAACCTTTGCTAACACCTCTCTGTGGTTTTTGTTTGTTTGTTGTTAATATGGTTTGGAGAATGGACTATTCTTACTTTATTTGGAGTGCCTTGTAAGAGTAAATATTATAAATGAACACTGTGTGTGTCAATAGACCCTCTATCATGTATTTTTGAAATATAAAACCACCAACCACATAACCACTTTCCAAAGTGTAACAGCTTCCAGTTTTACTGTGATAAATGTCTAGGTCTTGGCAGATGTCAAGCTTGAGATACTTCCTACTTCATTTCCAGCCACCCTACTGCTAGGAACGGCCTGCATATTTTCACCTTGTAATAAGCACTCTAACCTTGGCAACATTTTCTGTATCACTAAGTGTTTACAGCTGTTATAATAATCACTAAGATTCAGACAACTTTACAAATGTTGTCAGTTTCCTTTTGTTTCCATATAGTCTGAAGTGGATATTACAGACCCACAAAGAAATCTCCACATAGATTTTCATGGCTTCCCATTCTTCCCACCCATGACTATGTTCTTGACAGTGCCAGGACAGCAAAGGGAGAATTGTATATGGGAGCATCTCATGATCAAGCTGGAAGTGAGTTATATTATTCCTGCTCATGTTTCATTGGTTACAGCACAAGCAGAGGCTAAAATAACTTTCAAACCATCTGAGGATATACAGCATAACTTGTTCTTAATCAATGAAAGAAAATTACAAATGTTGGCAGCCTCTCTCTACTCAGAAATGCCATCCTTATAACCTCACAAAATCATATTCTAGTCTTACTGTGTTTGGCTCTTTTGCAAGATATCTCAAGACTCTTGCTAAGTTACAAAATGTAAATTTTCCTGTAGGCAATGTAAAAGTTTGTGTCAAAATTCCAATATCTAAATATTTATGGTAACTTCTTTGTCAGATATTAGAAGGACTGATTTTTTCATATATTAAAACTTGGGTGTTTTTCATTAATGTCACAATCTGAATCCAAGTTTCTTTATAAATCATGTTCTAACTTTAATCGGTCAGGAAATTGTTCAACATTTAAAGGTGGCACTATCAACAGATTTTGAGGGGAAAGATAATGCAGTGGTTAAAGGAGTGAACCCTGAACTCCAACTTCCTGGACTTGCAAACCCACTTCCAACTCATCTGGAGTTGTTCCAAAATACCACAGCCCATGCCAGAGGACTTTCCATCTGTGGGAACAAAGGTCTACAAAGGGCTGTATCAAAAGAATTTTATAGTCAGTGGTGGCCAGTGTCTACAATTCAGCCTCTTGTTTCCTTTTATGAATGAAAACACATTGCAGAGTTCCCATTAGACTCTATCTTTAACAATGCATAAGATACGAGGTGTGGGTGTATATAAATATGTGCAAGTGCACATACTCAATCTCTTGGACTCAGAACTAGGTGCAGTTACTGGAGAATTTGGGTCATAATTTTGTAAAGTTGTGGAAAAAGGATGAAAAAAGGATCCAGTGTTGAGGGACGTCAAGTCTGACGAAGGTTAGCTACTATCCACCAGAGAGCGCCCTTTTCCTCTACATCACTTAGCCAAACTGTCTCTCCAAACCTCTTCGGTATGGCCAACTGCAGTTGTAATGCAATGTAAACAAAAATGACCTACTATCAATGAGTTTGGCCCTTAAAGATCTCAGCTACAAACATCCCACCCATTTTTCCACTTCTGTTGGTAAAAATCTTGAGAATCCACATGGCTAAAGGTGTCAGAACTCTAGGACAGGCCAATATTTTCATTAAATACTGTTTAGAAGAATTCTGGACACTCATAATAGTCTTAACTTCACCTAATTAGAAAAATTTAAATAAACTGTTTAAATCATTTGTAGGCTACATTCATGTACACATTTACTTTGAATATAACAAACTGGGGTGGGAGACCTTTAAATGTCACATAGTTATTAGCGTGTAGTAGATTGCAGTACATATTATAGAAATGTAAGCATATACAGCTAAAAAACATGTGTAAATATTTATACAACTTCTGTTCCCCTTCTTTACCCTCTTTATAGAATTTTAAAACTATGAATATCTTTTTATTTTAATTACTGCTGTGTTAAACATTAACTTCAGAAAATTCATAAAACATAGATCTTTTATATTAAATTTCCCATGCCTTCCTAGAGCTAGCTAAAGCATATTATATTTCTATTGTCAAGTTGAATACAAATAATATAAAAAATGGAGTCATTCTTTCCCATAGGACCTGGATCTACAAGTCAGCTATCTTTTGAATACTCCTAACCTCCTAACACTAAAATGAGAGCAGCCGGTGGAAGAAAATTTACCTTCAAAACCCACTTCAAATCGCCTGCATAGGGGGAGGAGGTCGACAGACTCTATTATTTATGTCAGGTAAGACTCACCATGTCGAGCTCAGTAGAACCCAGTGTTCTATCTTAGGCCCTTTTAAGAATTCAAACACTCTTCGTAAGTAAGCTGAAGTGTGACACGCAATCAGATGAATGGTTTGGATTTTAATTCTTAATTCTGAGAACCTCCTTAAATGCTGCTGTGGTGGTATGCAGATCTAGAACCTGGCTTGAAAAAGACCCCTTCCCTAGCCTGGTCCTCACACGCGGTGTGACTTTAGGCAGCGCCCACATCCCTCACATCCCAAACCTGAGTCACATCTAAGGAGGTTTAATTTTTAACCTCCTTAGTTTTTTCATTGGATTTTTTATTTTTATTTTATTTTATTTTTTTTTTGAGACAGGGTCTCAACATACAGCCTCTGATGGCCTGGAACTCACTCTGTAGACCAGGCTGGCCTCAAGCTCAGAAATCCACCTACCTCTGCCTCCAGAGTGCTGGGATTAAAGGTGTGCACCACCATGCTGAATTTAATAATGAGTTCTGAGGCAGGGGAGGGAAATGCATCATTGCTTCTACTTTCCCAGGGAAAGGGGGGAAAGCAGCATTTAGCAGCATTTGGTCCTATTTCAAGGTGAAGCTTTGTCAAGGGCAATCTTGCTCCTGTTTTCATCTCCAACATGCAACCCATCAGTTACCCTAAGGACTGATGTTTGAGGGAAAGCTTGAACATGCTTATTTAGACACTTCAAAAGAGAAAATGTACCATGTCTATGTCCCAACATTTTCCATCAGCTTAGGCAGCGACTAAGATAGTTACTGTAAGAGACTGAGAGCTTACAATCTGACAAGGACTGCATAGAGTACTGAACATCTGATGAGGGTCTCGAACCATGGAGTGAAAATTTGAATCTTTCCTTCTCCTTCTCTCCATCCTTCTTATTCTTCTTCCCAAGGTCTTTTGCATCTGCTTTCTCTGACATATTAAAAAAACATAGTAAATCTTTTATTTAGAAAACCCCAGAGCATGCTACATATTCAGCCAGTGTGTCCTAAGAAGGCCAAAGCAATAACACTCAAATGTAAAGCTATAGCCTTAATGTCTCCTAACTACAATCTCCTCTGATTAGAAATATCACAGTAATGCAAGAGACAACAATCCTAAAAATTAACACGGGCTGTAAAATCTGGGCAGAATTAGTAAGTATTATATGCATCAAAACTAAATTATTATACATAGTTTTATGTTGTATGCAGATAGTGACTTGAATGCATGCTTGTGCATATGTATGTACGGGTATCTGTGGTTCATATGCCCACCCAGAGGCACAAAGGAATGTGGGTGTCCTTCTCTTAGCTTCTCCCCTTTCCCTTGAAACATGGTTCCCCCCGACCCCTGGATCTGGAGCCCTTGTTTCAGCTAGACTCATTGGCTAGTAAATTCCATAAATCCTCTTGTCTCTGGCTCCAACAGCACTGGGGTTACACAGGTAGGTAGCCCCATGCTCTCTATGTAGATGCTTGGGAATCCAGATTCAGATCCTAATCCTTTGTAGAAAACGCTCTTAACCAGGAGGCCACCTCTTCAGCCACGTGGGTATATTTTATTTATATATAATCACAATGCCAGGCTAATTTTCTCACTTTAAAAATGGAAACAAACAAACAAACAAACAAAACCAGGAAAGCACATATTGAACATTTAGTCCTATCTGTGCAGGGCCTTCTCAATCTTCTCTACTTAGGGCCTTGAGTTCAAGAAAACACCATTTTCTTTCAGTAAGATATCCTTTTGTGACCCATCAACCCACCGCCTATGTTCAGTTTGGTTGTGCAATAAACCACTTACTGAGCTGTCCTCACCATTTGAATTCCCACTCAGATCAGGAACACAGCTCTACTCTATGAACAACTGTCTCTTTTAATTAAAAAAAAAAGTCAGGATTTCTTTTCTTGCCTAATAAATTTAGAATGTGAGTTTAGATTCTCTATATCAACTGATAAATTTATAAGCCTCACTGGTCTCCTGTTCACTTCTTTAAAAAGATGTACAATTATTAAAGATTATTACCTAAACAACTTATGATATCCCTTAGCATTGAAAATAAGCCTGCCTCATAGAGTCTGAAGTATATTTTAAATGTATGTTAGACATAAAAGCAAACATGAGAATAACTTTAAATACAGACTGAGATATCTAACTGAGAAATTTAAGTATTAAAAGCTAGATTAACAAAACCTTTATTTTGTATAAATATCAACTTAATTTAAGCAATTTTGTGTAGCAATATGTGATTCCATTTACAATTTTCAAACTGAACTTTGCTCTCCAATTCCTATTTGGAATTTTATTTATAATATATTTCATAAATACATGTACATAGAAAAACAATTCAGCTCTTTAAATGTTTACCACTAGGCTACCATGTTATCTGTCATTTAATTCCATGGTTTTGGAAAACCCTACTGTAAACAACTTGATATCTGTGCACTTCTAGACATTACTTTTCCCTACCTGGTTCCACAAACCTCACCACACTGCTTTTAAATTGACAGCAAGTCTCTATGTTCCAGCTCAACCTCACTCTCAGCTCATGATGAGACTTCCTACAAACAGAGAATATTCAAATCTCTTGTCAGGAATCCTCATCTTCTTCCAAACCAGGCTCATCTACTTACCTACACCTGTATCTGTTCTCCCTTTGGCCCCAATGACCTGTGCCTGCGCATTAGATCAGAGGAGCCATGGCTCCCCAGGGCTGAGGAAAACTCAACAGTTCTACCCAGTGACTGGGAAGGTCCATTTTAAATGACAGTGGTGGTGTCAGCTTCGTGAGAATGGAGGAAAGGCTGGATTCCCATCCTTCTGGAAGGCCACCCTGTAGAACTGTTGTGTACTCCCTCGTTGGATTAACAATTACATAGTCTGCACGTGACACATTAATCACTATCAGCTTCCAAGTTATGGCTGCTGTTCCTCAAGGCCAAGTTTCTCACAGAGTTGTCTGTAGATTGTATTTCTTCCTGTCCCTTTAACTCTCTTCCACAGCTTTCCATGTGCACCAATCCCAGGATCTATTGACCTCCAACATCTGATGGGGGAACTGAAGTTCACATCACAGCTCATCTCTCTATAGTATCCTATACGGTGTTTCTCTTTCTTGGAGAAACTCCCCACCCACCTTGATTTTAATGCCAGGACACTCATGTTTTCTTTACCCCACTTCTCTGGCCATTTATGGCTCTGCCTCCCCAGTCTGTCATTGGTACCAGTTCTCAGATAGTTACAGTCTCCAGGTTCAGTTCCTACCGTCTTCGGCCATGCTATCTTTTTTGAGAAATATCACCCACCGTGTATCTTTGAAAACCTCCTAAATACTCATTGCCACTTTGAGACTAAAAGTTCATGTGATTACGTTCAAGGCATTTCAGATTAAATATGACCAAGATCATTCTGTGGTGCCTTCCTGTAAGCCTCCCTGTGTATCCAGTTTGAACAATGCAGAATTGCATAACTTACCCAAACCAAGTTCTGCTATTTTATAATTAGTTTTCGTTTTCCTTTTTCGTTTTGAAACAGTCATATTACTGGGTCTCTCAACTTTCTGTATCCCAAGATGCCACTTCGTCTCACATGAGCTGGCCCCACGGTCTCCGAACTGTTTTTCTCTGGATTTGCCCACAATTTCCTCGCTAATCCTCTCTCAGGTCTCCCAAAATATTCTTATCAGTTGTGGCCAAAATTATCCTTTGAAAAAGCAAATTCCATCTTGATTCCCTTGTAAACTCTTCTCTGCCTGTCAGTAATGCTGACCCCGAAGCCAGGACTCCAAACATGATCTGGAGCACTCAATTGAGCACTCCTGCTTGTTTACATCCAGCTCGTCTTAAACCAGTTACTCTTGCACTCTGCTTTGTCTGAATACATCCCACACCCTGCCCTCCAATACCCTGTCATGCTCCATGTGTTTCCTGGTATCTGCGCCTGTGTTCTCTGCCGCCAAGGCTCTGGCCACAGCCCTCTTCCTTTGGGTTTCCCCCACTCCTCTTTGCAGACTACAACAGGCCCCAGGCTGACTGCCATTGCTTCTCGTATTTCCCTTCAAAGTTCAGTTTTTAATTTCTGGTTAGCATAGCTTCCTTTTTGTTAGTCAGTGTTTCCCACTAGATCATCAGGTTCAGAAGGTGGCTTCCTCCACATCTGTTTCTACTCCCCAAAGATTATGACCAATTCCCAGAAAATTCACAGAACTTTTATCAGCAAAGAGTATATTTAGATGAATATTGATGGTTGGACACCTGGATGCTAATTTATGGAACATCAAAAGGGGCTTCTAGATGAAAATTAATTGGGGATATACTAAAAAATAATCCATTCATATTTCTTTGTTTATTTTCATCGCACAGATGATCTTGATACATTTTTGAAGATCTGAAGTAAAGTTTTCTGTATACTACATGGTAAGAAACACTAGCAGATATGGTTTCTTATTTATTTTGCTTTTTCAGAGCTGGGAATCAAACCTAAGGCACTGCCTATGCTAAGCAAGTATTACACGAGTGCGTTAAAACCTCTGGATCCTTAAGACAGGCTCTCACAGTAACTCACATAATTATCCAGGCTGGCTACTACTTACGATTTTCCTGTTTTTCTCTCCCAGGTTAGAAACAATCTTCATAAAGAATAATTTTGACAAAATGTTGATACTTTCTAAAGCATTAATATTTGAGGAACCTTTTAGATACTACCAAAATATACAGAAAAATCTGAATATTTCTAGTAGATTTAGTTCTATTTCGTAAGCTAATTATTCATGCACACAGTTATAAGATAGTTAAGTGAACACAGAATAAATTATTCGATCAACTTTTTCTCTTGAAAAATAGAAATGACTGTGTATTTTGTAAAACATAATTTGAAATTAGTTTTCTTCATATTCAAAGCTCCATCGTAAATTTTTAATTTACTTAACCCATGCTCATATCACAGTCTCTAAAAACAGCAAGGCAAGTGTTTTATTTTTGTTGTGTGGCTCCATCCCACTCTGCACATATGAGAAAGATATTCTAGTAGTGATTTACACTTCAGTATCTTGTCTCCTAATACAGCAGTAATTTAATATGAACAAAATTGAGAACTGCCTGTGCTATTTACTAAAAGGGAGGTACAAGCCACATTGAGAGTTCTAAAATCAAAAGGACAGTTAAGACATGGTAGCAACATCAAACAACAACAAAACATCATTAGCCTAGAGGGGGCTGTATAGCATCTCTATGCCTTGGCCTGTCAGATGACTTTCGATGCCTTACTTACCCTTTGCAGCTTTGTCGCCTTTCTCAGGAGGCTTCAGGGTTGTAAGGGACACTTCTGCTTTGAAGTCCTTCACTTCCTTGCCGTCTTTAATGTCCTTGCCGTCCTTGATGTCCTTGCCGTCTTTGACGTCCTTGCTGTCTTTGATGTCCTTGCTGTCCTTGCCGTCTTTGACCTCCTTGCTGTCCTTGTTCTCTTTCATGGCTTCCTTCACTTTGTTGTCTATCACTGTGATTTTGCTTTCAGAACTGGCCTCTTCTGTGAGCTTAAATTCAGGCAGTATTTCCTTCAAGAGCTCCCAAACTCTGTCCACATATGCTGGACTTAAAGAAAATACATTTGTGTTAATCTCCAGATGATGGTTTTCTACCTGATGTCAAGATCTTATCTTCTTAGTTCCCAAGACTTTACTTTTTGTTACTTTAATTTTTCATTAGAAATATTATTCACTGACGATGCTTTTATTGCATTCCTACTATGTACAAGGCTTTGATGATACAGAGACCAAAACTAGTGGATAAATCAAGCTGGCAGAGGGGACAGGTGTGCTAAATGCATGATATATGAGATATATACATGTGTTCATATGCTGTACGTGATTATATGCTATACGTATATGCTGTATATGCTATGCATGTGTATATGCTATATGTGCATATAAGATATACATGTATAATGTCATATGTGCATGAAGGCATCCTCCTGAATAGGATTTTCCAGGGATATGCTCCCTTCTAAAGATGATAGGAAAATTTTTAATATGGTATCAAAAGCCTTTAGCATAGGATGCTCCTCTCTATCCCCTCTCCAATTCCTGCTCTAGAATTCACAAGCAGGTCAAACACTTTTGGGGGATTATACTTTTTCAAACCCACTTCCTTATTTTGTCTGTTCTGAGTTGATTTTTCCCACACTAATTAATCAGCTACATTAATGTCAACTAATCCTTTGAAGTCAGTGTAAACATCAGTTTCAAGGATAGGGGGCAAGTGCATGCTTCTGCTTGTTACACCCTTTTTAAGAAGACTTTGAAAATACTTTACAAATTACTAACTCAGCTCACATATACTGACTGAGGACATGCTCTATAAGTTATTCAGAGCCACTACTAAGCGCAACAGACAAAGAATGACAGCTGAAGACAACTATGGACTGAATGGGGCTCCAAGCCACATCAGAATGGCTTACACAGCAAGCTGTATTAATCTGTCCTCCCAAGCAAGGATATATATTTGTCTTCCCAAGACTGCCACCTACAACGGCTCAGTCTTTATTTTTTTGTCTCTTCCCTAACAATACACTATTCTTTCCTGAAGACGATGGACAGGCTTAGGTTCAGAACTAGCTAATTAAGTAATTGGATGTCTCCCAATATGCATGAACTATAAGCCCAAAAGCCATGCTTCTTACAGAAAAGGAGGGGCTGAGCTTTGAGCCCAGGACTGATAGGGTCTACTAAGGCATGAGAGCAAGCTAAGCGAAGAGTAGAGTTGTTGTGTCACTGCAGGAGGGTAGGGGACCAGGCTCCTGTGGTGCATGTGAGGATGCCCACAGAGCAGGGCTGTCCAGTCATCATGCACTTCCAACTCCAGCGTCTGTGACTCATTGGCATGTTGAGCTGTGCTGCAAGAACTGTAGTTGAAGAAAGGTTTGTCTGTACCACACAGCAGACTTCCTTACCTTCTGTGTGCTGGGGGCATAACAGATATTGCTTGATTGCCTGTTTTATGATTAGTCTGTCCTTGATTCAACAAGGAATCTAGTATATTGTTCTGCTATAGAAGGAAGAATAACTAACCCTAAAACCCAACAAGGCATTTTAAATGATACTATAAAATGCTGTGCTCCCAAACATTTTGTAAAACATGACCATTCTTGAACTCATCTTAAAGAACGTTAGAAAGAAAAAAATATGAGCAACTTAGTCTTTAAGTCTACTGAAGAAAGGTTAACGAGATAGCCAAGCATGTAAATGGTGCTTGTTACTACCCGTGCTGATCTGAATTTGAACCCTGGAACCCACACACTGCTCTCTGACTTCCACATGTATACCTTGGCACACCACTCCCTACACCCAATAGATAGACTGATAGAGTGATAGATAGATAGATAGATATAGATAGATAGATGGATGGATAGATAGACTGATAGAGTGATAGATAGATAGATGGATAGATAGATAGACTGATAGATGGATAGATAGAGTGATAGATAGATAGATAGATAGATAGATAGATAGATAGATAGACAGATGATGGATGGATATATAGATAATAAATACATGAATTAATATTTTTTTGAAAAACCTACTGAAGAGGGATGACTTCAGGTAACCACCCGGTAAGAGCGTGGAAAACTGTGAGTTCTCCTAGCTCTCTTCTGTGTGCTATATGGATGCTGGAAAAAAAGAATACATGGTATTACAGTTACCAACATTTGGAAACATATACCAATGAATAAAGAGTAGGAAACACTCTACAGAGCATCATAGTAATCAATGTAGGGAATCCTAGCAGCTGCACAACACAGCATAAGGGAATGCTATCTCATAAGCTAGATGCTTTTGTTTGTTACAAGTACCTGAGTAGACCCAATATTGAACTTTCAAATGTTTTTTGAAAGCTTGAAGATATGATTTTTGTTGTTTTCTTTTGACAAGGGGGTCACATTTTAGGAACTATCTCTTTGAAAGCTCTAAAATTTCCATTGATTTCCTAAACATAAAACATACTCATATTATAGTACAACTTCCTGTTAGCTTGTTTGTATAATCTGTGTGACTCTGTTCTTTTCAAAGTGGAGCAGTTTCCCCATTTCAACTGCAGAGGCTGTGTTGAGATGCCCACAAAGTTGTGTATTCAGTCTCTTTCGTGGCAACTCAAGATGAACATGAGGAATCCTTAGTGAAACTTTAACAATGGAACAGAAACCAGAAATATCTGTCTATCCTGTGAAAGAGTAGACCAGGCAGTGTGACATAAAGTCAGAAATCATTAATTTTGATTAATTGCCATTAATCAGAAACCATGCTCTGCGTTGGTCCTTCTGCCTACTTGTGCTTTCCTTGGCTGGTTAGTATGTTTACATGGACATTAATTAGTCAATGAAGAGAAATATCATAGCACCTTCTACCCCAGAGTGGAGGTAATGTTAGCATTCTGTCTAAACTCCACTCCACAGTTACCTGGCAACAGCCAGGTATGCCTGACCTACTATAAAAGGGGCTACTATAAGAGGGGCCCCACCTCCTTCTCTTGATTATCTTGCCCTCTTGGGCTCTTCCCTTCCTCTCTCCCTTCCCCATTCCCTTTCCCTTCTCTCCACATGTTCATAGCTGGCCTCTACTTCTCTCTCTCTCTCTCTCTCTCTCTCTCTCTCTCTCTCTCTCCCCCTCCCTCCTTTCCTCCCTTTCTATGCCTCGACTACCCTCTTCACTCCCCTCCCCATGCCTTTAATAAACTCTATTCTAAACTATACCTTCCCTTCGTGTGGCTGGTCCCTCAGGGGGAAGGGATGCCTTGGCATGGGCCCACTGAGGCATCCCCATCCCCCATAACTCACCACACACCCATAGAATATATTATCTTTCTTTATATTTTTATAAACACATTAGGCAAGTGTCTACCTTGTGCCAGGCATGGTGCTCACATTGCTGACTGACCAAGACACATCCTTTCCTTTGGAAGGAATTCATAGCCTGTCAGTGATGTAGCCCACTGTTTATGGTTTGCTTTGGCTTCTTTAATGGATTATGAATTCTGATGCTTCTACATTTCTCAAAGAAAACATAAATCCTGTGTGTGGTTCACTGTATCCCCTAAATGCCTCTGGCTGTTTCATTTTATAAGCGACTTTGCAAGACTTATGGAAATGATGCTCTTTTCTCTCCATATTCCACATAGGTATGCAAAATCACCACAAAGGTTTGTCTATAGAATATTAAGCCACATATATAATCAAATCTGAGATGAATTTATAGAAAAAATAAAAATGATGTCATGTAAGGCAGGTTCTACTAGAAATCTTTTTAAAAATATACGATACTTCGATTAGTCTTTTATTTTCAAGCTGGCTTTGTTTATTTCAAAAAGAATAACTCTATTAGTCATGTTCTTAATGAATTCCACTGAACCATGGCTTTATAGCTGACATAATGAATGCTGTCTCAGCTATCCAGGTCAGCTACTCAATGCTGCACCAGCCTGGCAGCTCCAATTCTTAGTGACACCAAGAACATTATACTTATTTTTGCCAAACAGACATAACTGTGGCTGGAGGAAATACTTAACAATATTTATCTGCCTAAAAGAAAAAATAATCTGGACAAAGTTTTCATAAATAAATAAATAAATAAATCTATTGAAATGTTGAACTGGAAACTGAGTGAAACACATTGTCAGGAGGAATTGAGGATAACCAAGAAACCTGAGGCAAAGGCTGGCAATGTGGTGGCTGCTTTGTTATGTATCCTTGAGAGACAAAAAGAAGCAGAGTCAGAAAACTATCCACATAATGCAGCCCTGCCACCCAATCCTATTGCTAATGATTCTTAGAGAAAGGAGGGGCTGAGCTTTCAGCAGTGCTGACAGGGCCTACTCAGTTGCTATGGCTCACTGAGGGAGGTTCTGGGGTCAGACATGTGCAGTGTGTGTGAGGATGCACAGATGCTGACACATCTAACTCCAGAATCTGATCCTTGTTCTCATGGTGAGTTGTCCTGAAATGGAAGAAAGACTTGTCTGTAAGACATGGCTGACTTCTATGGTGCGTGCAAAAGTCTTGCAGGCAGATAAATACAAGCAGACTTTGCAAATACACTGAAAGAAAGGAATAGTTTTTATCATTACGGTATCAGGTGACCAATGGTAGCAAAAGCCTGAAGAGAACTTTGGTATCCTTCTAAGAGCTCACATCTTTTTAAGGTTTATACATTATGGCTGCAAATGCAGATTCAAAAACATTAATTAAATCTGAGTAATATTATTCAACATTTAAATGATTTAATATTTTCCCCTAAGACACAATTTTTCTGATTAACATGAAGCATTTTCTGTGATACACTTTGCACTCCTAGTAAGAAAACAAAGAGTACAGAATTGTTTTTGAGTGTGTTTTCTTGGGATAGTTTTTATCTTTTACTCAGTTAAACCAATACTTTAAACCCGTGCTGTGATCACATTAACTTTTATATTTGAAAGTTTACACTGTGTAGCAGGAAAGATTTCCTTGAGTTAATTTTATTAAAGGCTCTCAGCATGGATATCGTTGCCCTCGCCCCATTATTTTCACAAAAATAAGTGATAATTTCTCACTACATACTCAACATTCACCAGCTTAATGATAGCTTTGGACAGTAGCATTGGCCAGAGTTCAAAGTCATAGGTTGTAGCTGGAAGCAATAGATTATTATCCTCATTGAATGGCAGGAAGTCATCAACAGTTATCTTTCTCCAGCAGCCCTAAAGATGGGAAGAAAGCAATGGAGTGTCATTAAATGACAGAAGGATCTGTGGGGTTCTCCCCCTCAGACTTCACTACATATTTCCACTCATGTTTACCTTTGGATTACAAAAGAACTAATGTTAACATCATATGTTAGAAAACTGAGATATGGGTTTCAGAACTAATCAGATTGACTATTTTAGCCTCTGAAATATGTTATTATAGCATGTCTATAGTGATATCAATACTGTTCCTTCCTTTGGATGGCTTATGAGCATATAATGAAGTAGATATGTTTCAAATAGCATAATGAAAGCATGAGTTAACCAAAAATAAGATTGAACATAGTACAATTTGCATACAAAAATGTATATATTCTATATATATTTTAAATTCTTTAAATATAACTTTAATTATTATTGTTGTTACAGACATATGTTGACTAATCTTATATTTCCAATCTCTAAATTTGAGTGCTCCTAGTTAGTTGTCTAACTTTCAATATAGAGTACCTATCTGCCTTGGCTTTTCTCCAATAGCAAACTATAATCTGTAAAAACTCTCAGGTGATAAACCCCTTTTATCCTCCATGCTGCTTTTTGTCAAGATAATTTATTACAACACTAGAAATGAAATTAGGAGTCTCATAGCGATAGAAAGTGTCCACCAAGTGGTGTCGCAGGATGTGATGGGTAACCATCATCCACTGAGTACAAAGTCTCTGCTTCCAGTGATGAGATATTCTGGAAATAAGTAGTGACCATTTTCACAAACTGTGAAAATACTGAACACAACTTAACTGCATCTTTAAATGGTTAAAACAGAGTGTTAAAAGTGACATATTTTGTCACAATAAAAAATAGCTATGGTAGGTCCCCTCTCACATTTAGATTGTAAACCATCTTATGAAGTGGCCAACTGGATTCCCACGAAAGAAGAATTTTTAAAAATCATCACTAATTATACTAAAATAAAAACTGACAAAATACAACACCACTTTATGCTAAATATCTTAGAGAGATTGGGAATACAAGGCACATACCTAAACACAATAAAAGCAATATACATTAAACCTATAGCCAATATCCAATTCAATAGAGAGAAATTTAAACAATTTCAATAAAATCGGAGACAAGACATGGCTGTCCATTCTCCCTCTATCTCTTCAATATAGTATGTGAAGTCCTAGCTAGAGTAATAAGACTGCTCTTTTCTGAAGAGGAAGTGAGGTAGAGTGGATACTGGGGAGAAAGAAGTTCCTCTTGAAAAGAAACTTGATTTGTAGCTATAAAGGAAAAGTTCCCCTTATAATATGATTTATCCAGTTAACATGGTGTTTAAGAAGTAAAACTTTATTTTTAAATTAAATAAATAAATAATAAATGGGACCTTATGAATCTGAAAAGCTTCTCTAAGGCAAAGAACCCTGCCAAAAGGACAAAATGACAGCCTACAGATTGGGAAAAGATCTTCACCAACTCTACATCTGACAGAGGGCCAAAATACACAAAGAACTCAAGAAGTTAGAGACCAACAAAGCAAATCACCCTAAAAAAACGAGGTACAGAGCTAAACAGATTCTCAACCTTATAAATCTCCAGTAGCCACGAAGCACTTCAAGAAATGTTCAACATCATTAAATCAGCATGGAAATGCAAATCAAAACAACCCTAAGATTCCATCTCACACTGAGTAGAATGGTTATGATAAAAAACTCAAGTGATAGATAGCACATGCTGGCAAGGATATGGAGCCAGGGAGAACACTCCTCCATTGCTGGAGGGAGTGCAAACTTGGACAACCACTTTGGAAATCAATTTGACTATTTCTCAAAAGATTGGGAATAGTTGTATCCCGAGACCCAGCTGTACCACTCCTGGGCATTTACCTAAACGTTGCTCCACCAAGCCACAAGGACCCTTGCTCAACTACATTCATAGCAGCTTTATTCATAATAGCCAGAAACTGAAAACAACCTAGATGTCCCTCAGATGAAGAATGGATACAGAAAATGTGTTTCCTTTACACAATGGAATACAACTCAGCTATTAAAATCAAGGGCATCATGAAACTTGCAGGCAAATGGATAGAACAAGAAAATATTATCCCGAGTAAGGTAACACAGATCCAAAAGGACACGCATGGTATGCACATGGTGTCCACGATATTAGCCATAAAGTACAGGATACCCACCCACTATAAACTACACACTCAAAGAAGCCAACTAACAGGGAGGGCTCAAGGGAAGAGGCCTGAATCTCACTCAGATGGGGAAATAAAATAGACATCAGAGGTGAATGGAGAGAGGAAACTGGGTGGGAAAGAGAATGAGGAGAGGAATATAGCAGATGGATCACATGTAGGGAGAGTGGGGCAAAGAGAAGGGAAATCAGTGGGGGTGGGGGAAAGGAATCTCTAGTATGTGCCAGAGACCTGGGTCTGAGGAGACTCCAGAAAGTCTATGGGGGTAATTTTAGCTGAGAGTTCTAGAAGTGGGAGATATGGAGGATGAAGAGGCTACCTCCAGTAGCCAGGGAGGACTCCCAGAGCAGAGATAAGGGTACCAGTCCACACTTATAACCTTCAACCCAAAATGTATCCTGCCTACAAGATGTTCAGGGACAAAGATGGAGCCGAGACTGAGAGAATGACCAACCAACTTGAGATCCATCCACGGGCAAGAACCAATCCCTGATATTATTAATGATACTATGTTATGCCTGCAGACAGGAGCCTAGCATGACTTCCCTCTGAGAGGCTCCACCAAGCAGCTGACTGAAACAAATGCCACAGACCCATAGCCAAATATTAGACAAAAGCTTGGGGAGTCTTGTGAAAGAGTTGAGAGATGGACTGAGGGACCTGGAGGGGACAAGGACTACACAGGAAGACCAACTGAGTCAACTAACCTGGACTCTTGGGGACTCCCAGAGACTGAACCACCCACCAAAGAACATATTTGGGCTGGACCTAGGCCCCTTGCACAGTGTGCAGCTTGGTCTTCATGTGGGTCCCCCAACAACAGGAGCAAGGGTTGTCCCTGACTCTGTTGTCTGCCTGTGGATCCGATTCCTCTGACTGGGCTGCCTTGTCTGGCCTCAGTGGAAAAGTAAGTGCCTAATCCTGCAGTGACTCGATGTGCTAGGGTGGGGGATACTCAAAAGGGGTCTCCACCCTCTGAGAGGAGAAGAGGAGGCAGGAAAGGATGGGGATTTGAGGGGAGGACTGAGAGGAAGGGGCCATGATTGGTGTGTTAAATAAATAAATAAATAAATAAATAAATAAATAAATAAATAAAAGAAATACACATGAATCATGTATGTGATTGTCTAAATATGCTAATATTATAAAGAACTCAAATTTTCTATCTTGAACATGTTAATAGTCTGTGAATTTGCCTGCTAAAAGCATATAAAATAATAATAAAATTAAGCATAGTATTTCCTTGGTAACAGTAACAGGAATAGACGATTTTTCCACTGCCATTGTTTCACATCACTGCATTGTTCACTACATCGAATTAATGGAGACAGCATGCAGAAGTTAGGTTAGAAAGAGGATTGTAAGTGGTGCCTGATGGCTGATACCAGCTATTCCAGCGGGGAGGGGGGGTAAGAACAGGACAGTCCAAGGCCATCCTACAGCATAAGTTCAAGGCCAGCTAGTGCACTTGAGCCCCAGTCTCAAAAACAACACAGCAGAAAGTAAAACAATATTGTAGCCTCTTCTCCCAGGTGGCTTCAGAAGGTCAAGGAAGGGCATGGGAAACAGATGTGAAGTACCCAAGCATTTTGCTGTCCCCACAGTCCTAGAAACTTTTAATTAGATAATAGTGTGAATGAAAATATAAAGCTCAGTGAGAAATAAAAACAAAAAACATTTTTCACATTGATCACAACTGGGATAAGTTATTGGTCTTGGTGTATGTGTTATCTGTTTATTAGAGGCAGATGAGAGCACAGATACAGGGGGAGGCTGGCCACAACATTCGGTACTTCAAGTGGGAAGCAGTAGCTGAATTGCTTCTTTCACTCCTCTTGGGAGCAAAAGTGATATGGAAATCATAAGTTACTTGGAAAGATGCTGTGTGTCCCTGCATCCTGTCATCAGAGTCAGATGGAAGGGGAGACCAGTCTCTGTCCTTTATGCACTGTTCCAGTGTGACCCAACAAGTTTGCTATCTGACGGATGTCAAAGAACCGTGTACAGCTAGCTGAGAATCCAGGCTGAACAGAATGTGAATACTTTCCTGAGAAATAATATTCTGGTATGAAAATAATAATTAATCACTTAATCTTATAGTACTGGGATTGGAAGGATTGTACCTAGAGATTTACAGTGAGGCAAGCACTCTACCACTGAGCTCCCATGCTTGACTGGGTTCTTTTCTCTGTTTTAACTTTTTATTTTGAGAAGTGGTCTCATTAAATTGCCCACACTAGCCTTGAACCTACTCTGTAGCCCAGAAAGGCCTTAAACTTTCAGGATCTTCTGCTTTTGCCTCTTGAGTTTGGGAGATTTCAGGCGTGTATCATTAAAGACAGTTTTTAAAAAATAGAATTTTTAAACATTAGAGGCCCTGAGGAATTGTGTTGCCTCTAAGAAATCACAAAGAAAAAGACTCTGAGAGACCCATGCAAAGAAGGAAAAGGATCTCTGTAACAAGACCATAAAAGAAATTGCTCTAGAGTGGAAAGAAAGCATTACAGAAGAGGAGGACCAGCAATGGAGGGCAAAACCGCATCTGCAGCAGATCTCGCTGACAGAGGAAGGGAGTCAGGTGTATTTTTAGAAGCAGGCTTTCTAAAGCTTCCCAGGGTGAAGCAAAGGATAGACAAATATAGGTAGTGCATCAGAACTGGAGAATTTTCAAAATAACAACAACAACAACAACAACAAATAAGGCATAAAAGGTTTGTGTCTGGAACGGGACAAGGAGGAGGAGGTGGGGAGAGTATATCTTGTCCGAAAGTACTAACTTACTTTCTTGTTAGTAAAGAAAGTAATTCTTTACTTCAAAAGAGGTAGAAGTTCTTCCCGTAGCTGAGAGACAGCAGATTTTTATCAACTGGAAAAGTAGCCACTAATTTCTTGCATGCTGACAACAATAACCCACACGGAAATCGCCAGAGTTTCAGCGCTTGCCTGTCAACAGCACCCCTGCAAGGTGCTCTTTGGATAAGATCACTGAAGAATAGCTGGAAATGAGAGAACCCCACCTTTAGTCTGGCTGGCTGGCCATACTCCTAGCAGTCTCCCATAGGAGGCTAACCTTCCTAGAGAAACTCCAAGATTGCCTGAGAGGACTAAGCACAGTGGTTTCTTTTATGCTGGTTTCTAATTTTCTAGGAAGGGCAAATGAATTCAAATGCACAGTAGCTTGAATGACTTACCATCCAGTAAAGCTTTATGACATACTTCCCGTAGCTGTTGAACAAAGGCATGTGACCCTTCCCGGCTTTGCAGAGAGAGTATATGTGTTCCCAGGGTTTCCAGAGCAGAACAGGAAGCTCTCCCGAATTTCCCTTATAGTAATTGCTCAGAATCTCGCCATTGAATATCTTCCACACAGCATAGATTTCACTGATAATCCACCTCATAAGCTGAATGCAAAACAGCAAAAGCCACTAGTATTGATAGGTTATTTTAAAATGATACTGCCATTTTAACTGAAATATGATTAAAAATGTGCTTCTAAGAGTGATAATAAATTGTACATATAGTATAGTCAAAAGTTTGAATTCTGAATTACAGAAAAAATCATAAGTCTTGATTTTGTTTTTATGACATAACATAAATTTAAAAGATCTAAAAACGTTGACTTAACACTGACTTTGAGTTAGCTGAGTATGTGCATGTGTGTATATTTATATACATATACTTGAATATACATATATAGAGCTCATGCATACACACAGCTATGTGGGGTGGGAGACAGTTTCAGAGAACACTAAGAATTTTTAGAACAAGCAAGCTAAAATGTTTAGAACAAGCATGTAACTTTTACATGTAACTTTACATGTTCTTACCACACAAGGAAACATTGTGTGGTAAATTTGATGAATAAATAGTTCATTCTGTGTATATGTATATTGAATCACTAAAATATGTACCATAAATACACAAGTAGATACAATTTTCAATTGACAGCTACACCTCAAAGAAGTTTGGGGAAATAATCAAACAAAACAAAACACCCACTCCTCAATTGTACCATGACTGAAAGGTGAACAAGGGTGAATGCCAATGGCTTCCCAGGAGCTGTTTACACAGACTGGCCAAGAAGCCATTCCTCAATGGGGACAGTGGGCTCTGTGGCCCTACCTACCTCACTGCAGAGTAAATGTTCATTTGGTGAAAACAAGTCAAATGTGATTTCATTTTTCACAACTACAGGAGTCTGAAATTAGAAAAAAAAAAAGGACATTTATTTGAATTAAAAAAGAAAGGTAAAAGAAATCTAACTTATCAAAAGACAGTTTCATGAGAGAAATAGTCTTTCCCAGGGAAGAGCATACCAATTGGTTATCTAATTCCAAAAGTCCTGAATGATATAATCCACTCCAGAATGTTACAGATCACCACACTTTATTAAACCAATGAAGAGTGTATTATGTCTTCTAGTAGGCTATGCTAAAACAGGCTAGTGCCTGGGAAAACTCTTGGCAGCCAGAAAGAGCAGGATTAGGGTCTTTAAAGTCAAAGGCTGAGATTACATCACACCAGGTGCAGGGCTTTTACTATGTAACCTTTGATCTTGTAAAACATCTGCAAGGCCATTCTGCCAGAGGAATCAAACTATGTGTACACATCAAGACCCCTTCTAGACAGGGAACCAGAGCCCTTTTTGGTATTGTAAAAAATAAACCCTGCTATCAAGAGTAGTGAACAGCCATTTGTTTACAGGCAGGCTCCCAAGGGTGGGGGCAGGGCAACCTGACCTTTCTTAAATTATTTCACTGAAAAGCATACACAGGAGTAGCTTTATTCAAACTCATCAGGTTATATTTAGGAATATATATGTATATGCATATATATGCATATATATACATATATAAGCATATAGTAGCAATAAGAAGAAAAGTATGTGAAAATGTTTGGAGAGAGGAAAAGGAAGGGTCAAATGTTGCAATTTTTTAAAAGGAGGGGAGGTTAGTGGCTTGAGACAGTTGGAAGGGAGGTGTCATGGACCAAATCGCATATAAAGTCTTTGTTTTATAAGATTTTTTGTCATTGTTTTAATCTTATGAGTATATTTAATGATTCTGACTATAAGTCTATATGACAAATCTTGAAATCTTATTCTAGAGATTTTTCTTAGTTAGATTCTCACTTCTGGATGTTCCATGCCACCCACCCCATTCCAAGATGATTCATCCAGAGAGGAACTTTTGTGGAGGACAGGTAGACGTACAGGCTGATGACCTGTTTCGAAGCATGTGGATGGAGAGGTTATCAGCAAAGACTGAATTTATTCTTAATACAAACATAACTCTAAGACCTGAGGCCTACTAAAAAGTAGAGATCATTCACAAAACACCTATTGATTCGACTTATAAAATATTTGTGTCAGGGAGCATCAATGACTAATTTACAGTGAGCAGACCAAGAATTATTAAAAATCCTATCACTTTCAAGTGCATTATGTAGTCAGTGAAGATTTATATTCATGACAATGTTGCCCGATATTGAAATTGATTTAGAAGCTTTTTTTTTTTTTTTTTTTTGTATAATGGTCTCAATTGAAATGTCTTATAAGGAAACATTCAGAAGACACTGTTTTAGTAAATCACTCTGAACATAGATACAGCTTTTTTCAATAGTAAGAGGACTGAATTGCATTTTCCTGCATTAGTACCAACTCTGATGGAGGCTAACACTTAGAAGAACAAAAGCTACTTTGTATGGAAACAGAGACTCAATAGACTACAAATGCACAGAAAGAATCAGCTCCATTACAACTGTTTGGTACTAATTAATTTACCCTACTGGTGTTCTAGGCATTCAATGAAAACAGTAAGAAATTCAGCAAGGGAAAAAGCATTAGTGATAATTAAAACCCTAGAGACAAGAAATACATTCAAATTAATGTGGCTATTAAGATGTTAGAATAGAGTAGCTAAAGTCTTGAGGTGTGTGAGAGCTGTTTAAAACAGAGGTGTCTCCACAAACACATGATTCCAGTGACTGAGCATGGAATCTAGAAATGAAGATGAGCTTCAGAAGATGCTCGGAGGATCTCCCGAAGATGGGAACCCATGTGCAAACCTCTTGGACTGGAAAATTAATTTCAATAAGCATTAGGGAAAACAGACCTTCACATCTTGTCATTTCATGCTGAGATGCAGAATTTGCCAGTCAGAAATTGTGAATAATTTTGAGTAACATTTTTGGCTATCATTTGGCATTTTGGATAGAAGGTGAAAAACTCAAGGCTGTAGACAAAAATACAAGAATTTCCTTGACATCTATACAAAAGATTTGTTATTATTCTGCGTGTGTGTGTGTGTGAGTGCAAACCTGTGTCCATGTACGCATGCTGTGACACTTGGGTGGTATACATGGAGGCCACACCTTGTGTGTCTTCTTCAGTCACTGTCTACTCTGGGTTTTGAGTCAGAGGTTTTATTTTCACCTGATTCACTAATTCAGGTAGGCTGGTTGGCTTGTATGCTCCAAAGAATAGCATGCGCAGCCAGAAAGCACCTGATCAACCAAGCATCTTCATAGTACCACTAATAGAGGAATTAAAATACATTGATAAATATTAACTTCTGAGTTAGAGGCCAAAGGGCAATTACTTTTGCTGTAAACCACAGGAAAAACATGTAAACTACTTGAAGACTGCAAACTTTGTTCAGTAAGATATTCCATCCTTGTAGGTAATATATATTTCATTCAATAGTCAAAATAATTCTTACTCGGCTAAATATAAAATCTTGCGGACGTTTCCAGGAAAAAACTTTCAATGACTGTGGTAATTCAATCTTTCCTTCAGGGTCTTCAAAAAAGTGCTAGATAAAAAAGAAAAATTGAAATTGAAATTTTTTATGTGGCATTATTATAATAAAAATCCAATCTTAATAATAACCAACTAATAATTGTAGAGTAGTATGTGTATAATTAGTCTTCAGAAATACCTAGCAGAATACTTAAATATTGAAATTCAGAATGGCCAGGGAACCAACTAGGCTAGCTGCAGATCTCCCCCTCTCAGGCCTCCAAATCTAACCCACAAGTTTCATCCCCCAGCTTTGTAGCAGATCACATTCTTTGACCTCTGCTCACTCTCTGCCCCCGTTCCCAGGGAAGTAAGCAGATCCTGGTGGAACATCCTGCTCCCCTTCCTCCTGTGGATCCCTCAGCCCCTTCTCGTAGCCCATCCCCATTCTTAAATGTCAGCTCCTAATACCTAGAAATACATTCTAACCTTAGTGGCTATATCTATCAGAATCCCAGAAGAATTTCCAATCAGGCAACACCCATCCACCATACTCTTCTAAGAACCAGAGAGTGCAACAGAAACCAAGGAATAAAATACCTACCCAACAAAGACAAGACCAGATATCTGCATTTAGAATTACAATATTTCCAAACCCATATACCTAGACATAAAAACACAATTAATAACAGCCAGGACAATGTCTCCACTAGAGCCCAGGAAGTCAATAACAGTAGGCTTAGAATATCGTTACATAGCTGAAGCTCAAGACAATGATCTTAAAATAGACATTATGAATATGATAAAGATCCTTAGAGAGGAATCAAAATTAATGAAATCTATCAACACATAAACAAATAGAAGAGGGAAATGAATAAAATAGATTAAGACCCAAAGTAGAAACAGAATTAGTAAAGAAAATCCATACTAGGGAAATCTGAAAATAAAAAACTTAGGAACTCAAACAGGAACTTCAGAGGTAACCCTCACCAACAGAATACAAAAGATGGAAGAGAGAATCTCAGCATTGAAGATACCATAGAAGAAATAGATATCACTGTTAAAGAAAAGCTTACAACTAAAAAATTTCTGGAACAAAATATCTAAAAAACTGGGACATTATGAAAAGATTAATTCTAGGATACAATGAATATAGGAGGGAGAAGAAATCCAGATCTACAGAAAATATTTTCAAAAAAATTATAAAAGATAATTTGCCTAACCTGAAAAGGAGATGCCTAAAAGCTATAAGAAACATAAAAAGCATCAAATTGACTGGACCAGAAAAGAAAGTCTCCTCCAAACATAATAGAAACTCTAAATGAAAAGAACAAAGAAAGAATATTACAAGGTACAAGGGCAGACTTAAGAGAATTACATCTGACTTCTCAATAGAGAATCTAAAACCCAAAAGGGTGCAGATAGACGTTCAACTGATGAACAGATCACAGATATCAAGCCCAGACTAATATACCCAGTAAAACTTTAAGTCCCAATAGATGGAAAGATAAAACATTCCATCTTAAAACATAATTTAAGCAACATCTATCTATAAATCCAGTCCTACAGCAGTTGCTAGAAGAAAAACTCCAACCTAAACAGGTTAGCCACAACCAAGAAAACACAAGAAATGAATAATCCCAGAGAAGCAAATAGAGAGGAAATACACACACACACACACACACACACACACACAAACATCACAACAGAAAAGTAAAAAGGATTAACAACACTACTCATTGATATCTCTCAACATCAAAGATCTCAAATCTCCAATAAAGAGACATAGACTTAGAGAATGGATGTGAAAACAGGATTCATCCTTCTATGCACCCAAGAAACATACCTTAACATCAAAGATAGACACTGCCTTGTGCTAAAAGGATGACAAAGATATTCCAAACAAATGGACCTAAGAAGAAAGCTGGTGTTGGGGGTTGGTCTGGTGCTAATTCTGTCCTCCAAGATCTGGTTTCCACCAGACCAGAGAATTCTCATGTATACCAATGTTGTGTAAACCTTGGTCCCAATTTAAAATTAATTAGTGAATAAAGATCTAGAGCCTGTAATTTGGCAGTAAAAAGAGAAAGGTAAAACTTGAGGATTGAGTGAGGGATCTCAGGAGAAACCAGAAGGAGAAAGAGAAAGGAGACAGAGAGAGGATGGATCATGAGCACTTGGCTAGGAGAAGCAAATCCTGAGGATAGGACGATGGAGCAAAAAGGCAGCCTGAGTGACTCAAACAGTAAGTAACAAGGGATATATGTCTGGGATGTCGGTTAGAATGTGAAAACCTGCCCAGTCAATCCTTACAGCTTGTGCATAGAATACTAGGATTTTGTGTCATTTATATCAACTACCTAAAATTAAAAATTAATTTACATGCTGTGTGACCATTTTAATACCTGACAAAGTAGACTTCAAACCAAAACTAATCATAATAGATAGTGAAGGATGATATATATCCATCAAAGAAAAGTCTACCAAGAGGACATCTCGATTATTAACCTTTATGCACCAGACTCAGGGGCACCCAAGTTTGTGAAAGAAATGCTACTTCACCTTAAATCACATATTGACCTGCACACTCTGAAAGTGGGAGATGTCAATTCCCAGTCTCACCAATAGGCAGGTCACCTAGACAAAAACTAAACAGAGAAATTCTGGAGCTAACTGATATGATAAACTATGTGGACCTAACAGATATTTACAGAAAATTTCACCCAAACATAAAATAATATACCTTCTTCTTATTACCTCATGGAATTTTCTCCAAAACTGTCTATAAATGTGGACACAAAGCAAGCCTTAATAGATACAAGTAAACTGAAATAACACTCTGTATCCTATCTCACCACCATGGATTAAAGCTGGGTATCAACAACAGAAACAATAAAAAGCTTACAAATTTTTGAAAACTCAACTACTTAATACGGAATGAAAAATGGGCCAAGACAAAAATTAAGGAAAAAATTAAAGACTTGAATGAAAATCAATATACAACATACCCAAACTTAAGGTACAAGAGGCAAGTTAATAGCACTAAGTGCTACATAAAAAATTGGAGAGATTTCATACTAGTAACTTAACATTACAACAGAAAGCTCTAGAAAAAAATCACACTCCAGAAAAGTTGAGAGCAAGAAAAAAATCTAACTCAGAGGTAAAATCAACAAAATAGACAATAAAACAACAATAAAAACCAATACAAAAAAAACCCAACAAAACAAATTTTTTACCTTGAGAAAATAATTAAGATTGATAAATCCTTATCCAATTTAACCAAAAGGCACATAGAAAATATCCAAATTAACAAAATAAGAAAAAAACATGGGAACATAACAATATACACCAAGGAAATCCAGAGATCTCCTAACCAATAAATCCAGGGCCAGAAGATTTTAGTATAGAATTCTACCAGACTTTCAAAGAGGTGAAAGAGGTAATGCCAATACTCCTCAAATCATTCCACAAAATATAAACATACCTTAACATCAAGGAATATTACCCAGTTCACTTGTTGAGGTCACAGTCATCCTGATACCCAAACCTCATAAACACCCAACAATGAAAGACATTTTCAGATCAATTTCCCTTATGAACATGGATGAAAAAATTGTCATAAGGAACTTGCAAACTGATCCAAGAACACATAAAAAAGATCATTCACCATGATCTAGTAGGCCTAATTCTAGAGATTCACACACATGAATCTGCAAATGTCACCCACCATATAAACAGACTGAAAGAGAAAACCACATGATCATCTTATTTGATGCAGAAAAGGTCTTTGACAAAATCCAAACCCCCTTCATGTTAAAAAGTCCTGGAGAGTTTGGAGATACAAGAGACATACCTCAACTTTGTAAAGACAGATTGCAGCAAGCATATAGCCAATATGAACTTAAATGGAGGAAAAACTCAAAGCAATTCCACTAATATAAGGAACAAGATACTTCATACCTGTTCAATATAGTACTTGAAACCTTAGCTAGAGCAAGAAAACAACTGAAGAAGACTGAGAAGCTACAGATTGGAAAGGAAGAAGTCAGAGTATCTTTGTTTGCAGATAATATGATAGTATACAGAATACCTTTAAAATTTCCACAAGGAAACTCTTACAGCTGATAAACACTTTCATCAAAGTAGCTAAATACAAAATTAACTTATAAAAATCAGTAGCCTTCCTATATACAAATGACAAATGGACTAAAAAAGAAATCAGGGTAACAGCTTTCACAATAGCCTCAAATAATATAAAATATCTTGGGGGTAACTTTATCCAAGAAAGAAAAAGACTTGTATGAGAAAAATGGTAAGACACTGAAGAAAGAATTTGAAGGAAATAGCAGAAGGTGGAAAGATCTCCCATGCTCATGTATCTGTAGGATTAATAGTGTAAGAATAGTTATCTTACCAGAAGCAATCTACAGATTCAATGCAGTTCTCATCAAAATTCAAGCACAGATGTTGGAAGGACAATTTCCAGCCTCAAATGGCAACACACACACACACACACACACACACACACACACGAAAAAGGACAAAAACACACAAACAGAATAGCTAAAATCCTGAATAATAAAAGAACTGCTGGAAGTATCACTATCTCTGACTTCAAGTTGTACTACAGAGTTATAGGAATAAAAGCGCAATATTCACACAAAAATCCACATGTTGATCAATGGAATTGAACTGAAGACCCATACATAAATTTATATACCTACAGACAACTGATTTTTGATAAAGAATCCATAAGTACATACTGGGAAAAAGATAGCATCTTCAGCAAATGGTGCTGGTCAAACTAGATGGCTGTTTATAGAAGAGTTCAAATAGATCCATAATTTTCACCCTGCACAAAACTCAAGTCCAAATAGATAAAGATCTCAAAATAAACCAACAAATACATAATCTGATAGAAGAAAAATTGAGGAATAGCCTTGCGCTGGATGACACAGGAAAATACTTTCTGAACAGGATACTGTGAGCCTAGGCACTAAATCAACAATTAATAAATGAGAAGCTTCTGTGTAGCAAAGGACACCATCATTCAGACAAAATGGCACCATAACGATACCAGTTACACATCTGAGAGAGGGCTAATATCCAAAATATATAAAGAACTATATATATATATATATATATTTTATATATATAAAAAAGAAAAGAAAAAATTGTCATGAAAACAACCCCATTAAAATAAAATGGAGTTTAGATCTAAACAGAGAATTCTCAAAAGAGGAAAGTCAAATGGTTGAGAAACTCTTAAAAGAAATGTTCACCACCGTTAAGCACCAGGAAAATACAAATCAAAGCTACTTTAAGATTCCATCTTACATCCTTAAGAATGGCCAAATACCAAACGTTAGTGTCTTTGATATAGGTGGGTACTCTTCACACAACCAAATACCTACTCAGGCACAAATCCTTCACCTACCAAAGTGTCCTGCCTGGAAGTTCCACCATATGCTAGGGCAATGAGGCCACAAAGCTTGTAGGAGCAACAAACCAATATCTGAGTTGAGTTAAAGGCCACTTCACAATATGTATCCCATACCCAACACTGCTTGGATGATCAAAAACCTGAGACTAGATAGCACAGGGCCTAGTATAAAACTATATACTACTGTTCTAAAAAAAAAATACAATGAAATGGCTCCTAATAATATTCTGCTATACTTACAGATCAGGGCCTACCTTAGCCATCATCAGAGAGACTTTCCCCTAAAGCAGATGGGAGCAAATACAGAGATCCACTGCCAACCACTATGCAGACCATGGAGAGACCTGGAACACTCTGCGCTAAACAAATAGTCTCCATCAAACTAATAACAAATAGGCTCAGGGAACCCTGAAGGAGAGGAGCCAGTGAGAGTGTAAGAGACAGAACAGGATGGAGGGCACCAGGAAAGCAAGGCCCTCTAAATCAATGTGAACAAAGCTCCTACGAACTCAGACTGAAGCAGCACGCATAGGCCCTGCAAGGCTCTGCACCAGATGGTACCCTAGAGAGGAAAGGAGATGTGAAAACATGCACCGATCCATAACTCAGAAACAATCTCCAACTGATAACCACTTACAAATGGAAATCTTGATTTCTCCAAAGGCGTCTCACTGGGGAACAAACTTATGCTGTGCAATAGATGGCCAACAGAAAATGAACCCAAAGACATCTTTAGAGGTTCCTTGTCTTACGATGCCCTGTGAGTACTTTTTCTATTTTTAATATATATATATATATATATATATATATATATATTAATATATAGTCTTTTCTCTTTTTACCCTACAGATCCTTTGCGTATGTATTATGGCTTTCAGTTTAGTGTTTTTATGGGATTCCTAGGTGAGCAAACAAGAGGGTCTGTTTCTGGTGCCTTCTGATGGGCTCTTTTTCTTCTGTTCAATTTGTCTTCTAATTATGATGTATTAGTTTTATTTTATCTTATTACATTATATTATATTTCATTTTAATAGCATTCCTTAGAAGCATGCTTGCTTTGTAATGAGAGAGAGAACCTGGGTGGATCCAGTTAGGAAGTGGGGAAAAACTAAGATGAGAGAAATCATAAGCAAGATGTGTTAGGTGAGAAAAAATTATTTTCAATAAAAGAAAAAACATAAGAGAATAATTAAAAGGGGGGATGACATGTGTCCTTGACAGAACCTTGATTGTCAAGTATAATTTGATTGTGGACCATTGGTGAGATCCACTTAAAAATATCCACATCACAACCTTTTTGAAATGCATGCAAAATGACCAGAATGATTAGATTAGCCTATGATGTCTTTATTTGCATAGAACATCTAAATGATAAATATTAACATTTAAATTCTGTTAATAGGATGCAGGGTCTCAGTGGCCAGATCACAAATGATATTTAATTAAGGTAATTAATTACTGACTTGGTTAACACTTTAATGGCCAAATTAGCAATGTGTTAGGTTCTTAGCACCCTACCTAAAATGACTGGGCCTTTCAGACTCAAAGGGTCTGTGAACCCTTTAAGTTCACAGAAGATGAATTATTATAATGCTTAACAGCAACTTAAAACTTGTGGGGATCTGGTGTTTGCTTGTGTGTGGGTGCATGTCTCTGTTAATGGGGCTATTCAGATTTTACAGCAGTAGGCTGGATTGGGCAAACCCATAGTTAAGCAATGGAGCTGTGTGGCAATTTGATGAGTCAGTCCAAAAAGTGAAGAAACTTTGAGGAGGGCAAAGGTTCTTGAAAACTCTGACAGTGACATATAAATAAATAAATAAACAATAGCCTTTTAGGAGCTCAGGGTGCCTTTATCCAGACATAGTGAAAACTCTGTTGCCCATCAGACTCTAGGATGTATCTGTGTTGTTAAAACACAACTCTTTTGAAGATGGGAGGAAAACAGACAAAATGGAGTATTAGCCAACTCTCTGTTTCATTTTGTAGCATCTCATGCCAGTCAAAGGCTGAACATCAAATGCCAAAGTAGCTACTGAGAGACTTTTGCTATTGGTTCCCTGCTGTCCGCATCAGTTCCCATTGCCCAAACCAGTTGCTAAACCAGCTCATTTATCTTCCATTTTTCCTTGTATTTCATGAGGATACCATCATGTTTCTTCCCAGACATTTTCCCAGGATAACAAAGGAAATCAAGAGGTAGTGTAACAAGAGAGAGGATCAATGGGAAAGTAAAGCTTTCCTTTTGGAATGGAGATCGGAGAGAGGGAGGAGTGTAAACTTATTTTAACAACTGTATCTCATTATTAACGAGCCAGGGATACAGCTAGGGGGCAGAACTTGTCTAGCATGTGCAAGACCCTGGCCTCCCTCTTCGTGAGTGCAAAACACGCAACCGCTCATCCGCAGCCTCAGCCACGCCTACTTACAAAGATGGGGCTCTTGGCAGTCTTGTCCTTCTCCTTCCCGCTTTTGCCTGCATCCCACTTTTCAGCATTTATGTCAGCCTCACTCCACTCCGGCCAGATCGGGAACTTTCCCTTCTTCTGTTCGGAAGAACCAGGCGGCACATTGCTACTAAAAGAGTAGAGACTTGAGAGAGTGAGCTCAAGAGTTTTAATAGAGTCTTATTTAAAGTCCTGAGATAAAATAGTGAGTTAATTGCATAGCATAAACTGAATGATGTTGTCAGTAGAGTGTACTTTCTACACTTGTCAGTAAGACCATCATCACGTGACAATTATAGAGACAGAAAGAACCACAAAGAGGTTAGTTCACAAATTTTAAACATTTGTCCCCACACTCAAAAACTGTTGTGAATAGTTTCAAATATACATAAAATAATTAAAATATAACTCATGCTCATGAAAAAAATTCTTACAAGAATAATAGGTTTTGGAATAGTCCCATAAATATGATTTTGGTTTTTCTGTATGTAAAAGTAGTAAAGGGTCATTGTTTTGATTTAAGACAATACTAAATAAAAGCACTTCCTGTAAGCACCACATTGTTTACTACCATCAGATCAATGTGAAAACTGCAATTTTTTCCCTTAAAAAAATAATCACTGTGTATATTATGTTTTCCATCTAATCTTACATATGTTCCATGTCCATAAATGCTTATCTATTATCTTAATTATTGTATAGTATAATATGCATCATATTACAATATATATTAATATATAGTATATTTTATGATATATAGTATATATATACTATATAGTACATATAATGATACCATAATAATGATTTTCTAATATCCATCTTCTATTATACATTTTATTTAATTAAGCATCAATAATTTGGAATTTCATATTTGTAAATTTTGGTTTTAAAACTTTTCATTTTCATAATACAATTTATTTATTTTTATTCTATGTGCATTGGTGTTTTGCCTGCACATGTGTCTGTGTGAAGGTGTCAGATCTTGGAGTTACAGATAGTTGTAAGCCACCATGTGCTTGCTGGGAATTGAACCCTGGTCCTCTGGAAGAACAGTCAGTGCTCTTAACCTCTGAGCCATCTCTCCAGCCCCAACTTTTCATTTTTATAAACAAAACTGTAGGTTTCATTGTTACTATAAATCTTGCACAGTTTCTTTTTTCTCTTCTTTTTCTTCTCTTTTCTCTTCTATCTTTTCTTCTCTTCTCTTTTATTTTTTCTTCTTTTTCTTTTCTGTCTCTTTCCTAATTGCCAGGATCTTTTTCCTTTCTAAGCCCCACCCTGCCAGCTACACAAGGAAGCCCCAGGGGAAGAGGAATGACTTCAAGGTGGAGGAGATTGGGAGGGTGACCTCACTAGCACCCACAGAGGCTCCAAATGGACTGGTTCCCAGACACTTCTGCTGTAACCCAATGAGCTAGCCAGGAGGCTCTGTCCCAGGCTCTGCCCCACAGTATTACCCCTGATGCTCCCTGGGGTGGTCTGAGCCTCACACTTGAGTGACTTGAGCACTCAGGGCCTCTCTGTAAGTCCTTACTCTGCACACTCCAGTCTGTATTCCACCTCCTACTAGCTGATGATGCTTTTGTTAAAGTCAACCCTTCTTTCTCAGGAGAACTGGGAACCTGGGTTGGCCTCTGCTGAGGATATTCTAACAAAGGTTTCCAGACTGTGCTTCCATTTAAAACCCTCTGAAAAGCAAGGGTAATCAGACTTAAGCCAGCCATTGCTTTGTAGGAGGAAGTAGAGGAAATGCTTTGCAAACATGATCTGGGGACAGCCACATTCGACCTGGGTGGTTACATGTTCCTCCCCACAGCAACAGTGAGCCAGAGGGTGACCTGAACTTTATACAGAAGAAGTTCCCATTACACTGCTCAAGCATTAGACTCAGTTTCCTCATCCCTCCCTGTCTGGAGCCACAAGAGTGCAAGAGATTGCATTTTTGCTGTGCTGTGTCCCAGCATTCTCTGCCAGTGTCTCCTAGAGCCGGCACCTTCACGACTGCTTGCAGAGGTTGAAGGGTTTGTTCCTTTCACCTTCGTGTTGAAGACCTTTCCCCAAATGCATTAAAGCAAAAGATCCCATGACCCTGCCCAGCTTTGCTTTAAAAGATGCTGTCATGTTCAATTCTTTCTCAGTTTTGGCTCCCAAGTTCCCTGTTCTTTTTATAGGTCTGTTTTTGTTTTAAATCTCAGTCTGCTGTGTGGTTCAAAATAAAGTCTGAGGATATATACATTGCTTTTTTAAAAAATCCTTAAGTAGCATATCACAATATAGAAGAGGTCAGGAGGCAAAGAATAAATTTTCAGGAAAAATAGAATATTCCTTATTATTAATAGAGAAACCCAACTAAGTCTCAGGCAAGGAATGAGCCCTTACACTATTGTGTTCTGTTGAGTGCTGACACAAGATTTAGGTTAAAAGAAAAGATGATGTTGTATCAAAGCAAACAAACAAATGAAAGAACAGAGGTAAGATCACCTCCCTTAGAAAGTGAACAGAGGTAAGATCACCTCCCTTAGAAAGTGAACAGAGGTAAGATCACCTCCCTTAGAAAGTGAACAGAGGTAAGGTTACCTCCCTTAGAAAGTGAACAGTTTTGGTTTGCTGTTGTTTGTTAGTTAGTTAGTTTGTTTGTTTGTTTGTTGAGGAGGGATGAGATTTCTCTAAACCGTCCTGGATATCCTGGAACTCCCTATGTAGGTAGACCAGGCTGATATCAAACTCTCAGAGATCCCACCTCTTCTGCCTCTGCCTCTCTGGTGCTGGTATTAAGGTGTGTACCACTACACACTGCTCTAGAAGGTTAACAGTCTTAAAAACTATTTTTAAAAGGAAGATTTTTAAAGAAATAAGGGCTCTTGTAGTATCTGCCTCTACCTGCAGTCTGTCACAGGTAAGTCAAGGCTTCTTCTCCAGTCTCTTGAGCTTTGTAACTAATTAGCTGCCTTTCCTCAGAACACATCAAATGTATTTCAATTACACTGAATATTACTTTAAAATAGTCCAGTTAAGAACATCAAACCAGTCCTTGGGAACAATGTTCAAGTGTAACCCAAGGTCGAGCATACTGAGGACTTCATCAGCATGGTGTGTGGACTTTGAAGTTGGTTTGCAGAAGATCTAGTATAGTCGAGACTCTTTTCAGTATTTAAAGTCCCTGTGCTTCGTCTCACTGATTCTGAGAACAAGGTAAGTTTTAAATGTCATTTATATCTTTAAAATTTGTATGTGCATGAATGTTTTGCCAGAATGAATGTATATGTACCATATGCCCAATGCCCATGGAAGTCAGAAGAGGGCATTGGATGTCCTGGGACTGGAATTATGTGTACTTGGTTATAAGCTCCCATGTAGGTACTGAGACTAGAACCCTGGTACTTTGCTCTTAACTGCAGTACACTAAAGGAAGATTTGGGAACGTGGAATAATAGGAAATACATGTTGCCATGTTTTGGAAAATTCAAACCAGCAATATCAAAACCTAAGAGCTATGCATAGTTAATTTATCTAGCAATACACCCAAATACTAGGAGGCAGCATCATATCATCAAAAGCACAAGCTGTACCAAGTTTTCAAATATAGAATTTAAATAGAACACATTTGATGGAAACAATTTTTTAAAAACTTATTACAAGTTAATTGAAAAGATTTATAACATAAAATCTGGATATTTCAAATGATTAAAATAGGATAAAAATCAACAAACAAGCAATACAAGCAACAGCAATAACAAAAGCCCAACAGTGTTTGGATGGAGGAAACTTTTCAGATAACTGAGTGAAAAGCCAGCTCCCATAGGAGAAAAGCTAAACCAGGAAAGGTGCCGCTAGAGGAGAGGAACACCCATGAGGAAGTGGTGCTCGGCTAATGACCAGTAGACTGATTACATAATGCATTTGTTGTGAATTGTGGGATAAAACGGTTCAGTGCATAGGTATTCACTGGGAAGTGGATTCCAGCGGTGAAATGTGGAGCTTGAAGAACTGAAAGTCTAGCTATCCCAGACAGGTCATGAGAAGGAGATGTCAAAGAAGGAACAAATGTCAGAGTCACTTGTAAGCTCTTAGCCTTGAACTAAGTCTGCTATTGCACTCCCTGTAGTTTATGGTATGGCAGGCTGAGTGCATTGAATGGAGACTAACTTCTACTCTGAGTATAACATCAGGGATGATATTTCCCATATGGCAGAGAACTCAAGATTCTAGCATTAAGACTTGGGAGGAGGGGTAGCTGTGGCAGAACTTTAAAACATAGTAAATGTTCTTATGTAGGAACCAAGTGCTAGGGGCCTCTGTTGGTCCTCTGGCTGTGTTGTAGCTCTCTCGTAGCTAGGTCATGAATTTCTGAAGAGAGATTCAGAATCAAGAGAAGAGGAACAGTTTTTAAGTAGCTCCCAAAAGCAGCCATTTGCCCACTGATTAGGTGTCTGTCCTCTCAGGAGTGTGGATGACTGGCTTCATCAGTGGCTTAGGGGCCTCATCATCTCAGAAAACAAGAGAAACTTGATGGCAGGAATTAGGTGTCAGACCTCAGAATTTCCACAAGAGATGAACAAAAACTACAGAGTAAAAGGCAAATAAAAAGCCAGGAGCAGCCAGCATCTCAAAGGAAAGAGTTAAACCCAAAAGAAGAGAACGGTAATAACTCTAAAAGCCTTTAAAATGAGTGCAGTTAGAATTCTCAAAAGGAGGGAAGGACATTTCTACTCAGGGGCAAGACTGGGAAGGCATTAAACAGAAATCCATGTGAACAAAGACCTTTTTAAAAATTTCAGTAGTCAAAAATCGATAAGTTAGAGTAGTTAATATAAAATAACATAAAGAATAGATAATCTACTGCTACGTATGTCGGAGGGCTGTTAGAAGATGTTTAAACACTGGGATTTACATAGAGAGAGAGGAACAGAAAGTATGGATTAGACCTGTGAATAGAGTTTAAAATGTAGCACGGGTACACTAGGGCTTCCAGAATGATAAAGCGGAAGGTGGAGATGGGGATAGCGGCATTGGCATATTAGAAGTGACTTAAAAACATGTAACACTGATGAAAGATGTGTTTTTCAGATCTAAGCTTTTTAAAAAGATGAATAGGAGGTAAGGAGGTGGTCATCTGAGCCTATATACTAGTATATGAGATGAAAACATACCCATTTACATAACAGAAAGTCAAATTACCTAAAATGAAGAACGATCTCAAATTCATAGTAATAATAGGTACCAGAAAGTAATAAAGTGGGATCTTCAGAATGGAAGGAAATCTATTTGCCAGGTCTAAAGTCGATATCCAACTAACTCATATACAAAAAAATTAAAATGCTCATCTTAAATGAAATACAAACATGGTAACATTGACTCTACCGTAACAATTTTTTTTACAAAACAGACAAGAACCTTACTTCAGGAAAACGGAAAAAAGGGTGGGCCTCAAATGACAAAGGTAAGTAAATAATATAATGTGTTAGTAAATTTTTAAAATATGTCCTACAAACACAATAGAAATAATAACAGCTTTGGCTCTTTCAAAAGATATAATTAAATTATATAAAAAATAGAGCAGATAACAAAAAGAATTCCGAGGGATAGAATTATTCTTGTGTTTCTCTGTGGAGACAATGCTGAATAACTATAGACCTTCGCAGAGAGTACCTGTGAGAACGGGTGATTACGTGAAAAGAAATTAAGGATGTTCTGAGCCATGAGCCATGAACCAAAAGGAGCATAAAGGATGGCTCTATGTTAGTGGAGAACGGATTGCAAACTATACTATAGGAAGACAGGAAACTGAGAATGCAGAATTATTTAAGTGAGGCAAAATAACAGATGTATCTGAGAAGAAACCATTTTAAGAAAATCTATCATTTCATACTGCTTAAGAAATATTCTCATTTAAACCATGTCTCACTTACTTCTAAGTAATACTGAACACTGACTGCTCTGTGATGAGTTCAGAGCAAGTAAATTAAAATACCGTGCCTGATTTGTAATGGAGACAAGATCATAACTGTCTTTAATATGATATCAGTCCACAATTGAAAATATTTCATATGACTATTATTAATATGATAACTTCAGGAGACATGAGGACACTATTAACTCATACTTTGCAAAGACAACAAAATGATTTTTAAAGTTATTTTTAGCATGTATCATTATACAGTCGGGGCTTTAGTTATAGTATTGCCACAAATGCATCTGATGTGCTCTGATCAAATTCCCACCCTCTGTGTACTCTTCCCTTCCTCCTCCCTGTCCCTGCCTCATGGTGGTCCAGCATACCTTTTTATGTGAGCACTGAAGGAGCAGAAACAGAAAGACACAGAATTTGAGGAGAGCCTGGAGCACCACAACAAGACCTGATCTCTAATTAATTCAAATCAATAAATTAGTTAAAAGTAAATCTTGAGTCAATAAACAAGATTCTAATATAATACAAACTATACAAGAGCTATAAACAAACAAACAAATTCAAGGAAAACAGTCAGTTCAAAGGTATGAGGCCTTTGGAGACTTTTGAGAACTAAAAAGTAGCTGAATCTGGTGTGTCCAGGCACAGACACAGTCCTGTATCTCTGCTTTAATGAGATTAATTTGTGGATGCTGGTCACTGTAGCGATATTAGAGTTTCAATAAAATGGGGGCTTGGAATTTTGCCATTGTTTTCTCAAAGCGTGCTGTTCAGTGTTGGGGCATGACTTCTCCCCTGCTGGGAGGCAGCTTATTTATGAAAAATGCAATCAGCATGCCTTCTTAAGTAGTGTCAGCTAACACACACAAGGAGCCTGAATCGGAAGAGAATTACACAATGGACTTAATTTGGTTTAAGGGCATTCTGAGTCACACCTTCAGAAAATCTAATTCCTAAGGAAACATGTTGGAAAAAATTATTTTCTCTAATTGAAAAATAGTTTAAAACGGGTTGTTATGCTGACCTTTTATTTCCTTAGTTTTACTAAAATTATTTAAATAGAAATTGACTTTAGCAGTTCAACATTTGTACATTAAAAAAAAAACCACAGTGTGTGAGAGTGAATAGAAAGACCAACAGAATTCAGCTTCTGGTCTCAAATTAGAAAGGATAAAGGCACAGGATTGCTAGAGCATAAAGGCGGGAGTGAGAGGGGTGTGAGGAAGCAAGGGAGAGAGTACATCGCTAGCACAGAAGAAGGGGAGATTATAATCAATGGGAGAAGTCATTGTTGGCCTCATGGAAAACCCTTTGAGTTTAGGGAGGGTTGGATGGATTGATGCTATCAGGAATGTAGAAAGAAGGGTGGGAGGGATGCAGAAAGGAGGAGGACTGGCCAAACGTGACCTGGTGTGTTGTGTTTGTGTTGACGTAGAGACTCAAAGGGAGCAGAGTTCACCTGCAATGATGATATATCTTCTATTTCCTCCTTCCTTCTATATCTCTCTCCACCTTCACCTTCTTCCTCTCTTCTCTCCTTTATCACTTTTTCTTTCTTGCCTTCCCTCTCTCCTTTTCATCATTCCACCTAATTTTTAAATCAGAAACATGCTACCTGAAATACAGTGTGGCTAAAAGCTCACAAACAGCACTACATATGACAGACACTGGGTAAGAGACTCCTTGATTAACAGTAAAAGGATTAGGTTATTTTCTTAGTGATTTCACCTGGGGCTGACAAGGGACTCAACTATAGCATAACAGGAAGAGGATAAAATGAACTGAAGAGCGGAATCAAGGAGGGGGGAGGAAACCAACTGGACACTCTGGGGAAAGGACAGTGGGAGTCCACAAGGATTGACAAGAAGAAGAAAATAGCATCCATTAAGTTGGTAAAGGGGGGAAGTGTACAGATTGAGGAGAAGACAAATGATGATGTTACAGAGATTTCCTTTGAAATAGGAGATGACCAGTTAGATCTGTCTACTTGTACAAGTATAACTACAGGAGAGTGCATGCATGCAGATATTGATGGAGTTACATTTAATTGACAATTGTTTTAGATGGTCAATGAAGAAAAGTGAAGGTCCAACTCAAACCATTGAGAATGACTTAGTTATGAGGGAGAAGGAAGAAAATAAGACAGAAGTCTGGACTCCAGAAATGGAAAGAGAAGGTGAAATCAATGGTGAGTACTGGTGAGTAGCTCACCAGTACCAGCAGGTTTCAATGATACCAGGTGTCTCAGTTACGGTTTTATTGCTGTGAAAAGACACCATGACCAAAGCAACTCTTATAAAGGAAAACATTTAATTGAGGCTGACTTACAGTTTCAGAGGGTCAGTCCATTATCGTCATGGTGGGAAGTATGGCAGTGTGCAGGCAGGCATAGTGCTGGAGAAGCTGAGAGTTCTACATCTTGATCCACAGGCAGCAAAAATATGGCACATCGAGTATATTTTGAGCATAGGAGACCTCAAAGCCTGCCCCCACAGTGACATACTTCCTCCAACAGGACCACACTTTCTAATAGTTCTTCTTCCTACAGGTCAAGTATTCAAACACATGAGTCTATGGAGACCATACCTACTCAAACCACTCTGTTACATTTCCTGGCCCTGATGGGTTTGTAGCCATAACATAATGCAAAATGCATTTAATCTAACTTCAAAAGTCCTCATAGTTTATCACAGTTTCAACGATGTTTAAAAGTACAAAGTTCAAAGGTTCTCTTGAGATTCATGCAATCTCTTAACTATAAACTAAAAAAAAAAAAAACAAAACAAAACAAAAAAACAAAAACAAACAAATCACATACTTCCAACATATAATGGCATAGGATATACATTGCCCTTCCAAAATGTAGGTAAGGGAGCATAGTGAGGAAATATTGGCCCAAAGCAAGACCAAAAACCCCAGCTGGGTAAACTCCAAACTCTGTATCTTCACATCTGATGTCTAAATGCTCTTCAGATCTTCCAGCTTCACAGACTGCAGCACACTTCTTTTTTTGGACTGGTTTCACTACCTGGTAGTAGCTTTTCTCAGCAAATATCCCACAGCTCTGCCAACTCTAACTTCTTGGAAGCTCAAAGGCAACCCAGGCTTCGCCTTCACAGCTTCACATTATGACCTCTCTGGGCCTCCACACGGGGACATCCCTGCTACATGCCTGGCCTCAGCAGCTTTCCTTAGTCGAAGAGAGAGAATCCATAACCCCTGTCCTTTATTCTTGACTCTAAAGCCAGAACCCCCTGGCCAAAGCTGCCAAGTTCTGCTGCTGGCTAAAGCTGGACCATGCCCCCTTGTTCAATTACATCTTCATCACCTGTCTGTTTTTTAATGGTTTCCTTCATTGTCTAAGGTAGGCTGTCTTGGAACTTGCTTTGTAGACCAGGCTGACCTTGAACTCAGATCTGTATGCCTCTGTCTCCAGAATTTAGGGATTAAAGGTATGTACCACTACACCTATATACGCCCGGAGCCAAACTGTTCGATGTTTCTTTTACTGTTGAAAGCTTAGCTGGGTAGGGTCTTCCCCTGAGTTCATCACTCCCTTTATTCCTCTTAGCACCCAGGTTTTCTTTAATCTGTTTATTTCCTTGAACACAGGATTTCGCTCCATTCTTCCTGGTACCCCATTTTGTTTTGTAACTTTCCTTGCTCAGCTTGCTCCTTTTCATTATAGGTCCTTGTAAGCATGCTGATACACTCCACCACTCCACATTAGGTTGTTTTGAAATCTTCTTTGCTAATGCAACTAATCCAAAACCATAGCTTCAGACAAACTTTATGGACACGAGAAGAAAGCAGCCATTCTTCACCAAAATGTCACAAGAATAATCTCTAGGCCACATACCGAAATTATTCTCCTTTGAAACCTCTTAAGCCAGGCCCTACAGTTCAAGTCACCCTCAGCACCACTGCCTTCCATGTTCCTTCTAGGATGGCTCACTAAGCCCTACTTAAAGCATCCAACTGCTTTTCTAATACAAAGTCCCAAAGTCCATATTCCTACCAACAAAAACAGTTAGGTCTATCACATCGATACCCTACTCCTGGTACCAACTTCTGTCTTATTGCTGTGAAGAGACAACACGACCACATCAATTCTTATAAAAAGAAAGCATTTAACTTGGATCTGGCTTATCATTTCAGAGGTTTCATCCATTATCATCTTGTTGGGAAGCATGGTAGTGTGCAGGTAGACATGGTGCTACAGAAGCCTAGAGTTCTACTTCTTGTTCCTTAGGTAGCCGCAAAAGACTGAATGCCACACTGGGGGTAACGTGAGCATAGGAGACCCCATAGCTCAAACCCAGTGACACACTTTCTCCAACAAGGTCACACCTACTTCAACAAGGCCATACCTCTTAACAGTGCCACTCCCTATAGGCTAAGCATTCAAGCACATGAGTCTATGAAGGCTATACCTATTCAAACCACCACAACAGGCTTATCTCATCTCTTATGCTTAACATACTGCAAAATAAGGGACTAAAACATCAGGATATTGATGGGGCAAGACCAAGAATGGTCAGGATGGGACCGGAGTCATCTATCTGGCCCTGGAAGGAGATTTGGTAACTCAAGGTGTCTAGAAGGCCATCCATAACTATATAAGCCTAGCTCCTGGAGTCTTAGGACTTATGATTACTTGATAGCAGGAAACTTTTGAGAAAGACAAAAAGGTATCTCAGTGTTCCTTTCTTTAGGAGACAATCCAAACAGGTTTCCAATCACCTGAATAGGGCAATCCCCCAGAAAAAGCTTGCTGTTCTAGAGATAGTTTCCCCCCTCTCAGTGCTAGAAGTTTAAATTAAGATCCTCTCTTATGCTAGGCAAGGACTCTAGTACTGAGATATATTCTTGGCCCTTGGTTTAAGGATTTTAAAAAATAACATATAATCATTCTCAAATGCATGTGTGAACAGTAGTCTCCTTGGCCACTGCTGGTACTAACTAGAGAAAAAGCCCTTCCCTGCTCTGACAGAATCCCTAACTGCCTTCCACACTGTATTCTGTCTGTCCCAACTGATTTTTCTTCTTTTTAAAGCTACAGATGTGTGCTTTGAGAATACGTATGTTTGTGCACCACTTAAAGGTGTATGGTGCCTTGGGACTGGAGTAATAAATGGTTGTAAGCTGCCATGTGGGTGATGGGAATTGAACCCTAGTCCTCTGAAAGAGAAGTCAATGCTCTTAACTGACAAGCCATTTCTCCAGTCCCTTGTATGAGTTCTTTTGATGAAGATCACAAGGTCTGTGAAACCAAAGAGAATCCAGAAAGAGATCATCAATGATGATTTTAAAACAAAAACAAATTAACAAACAAACAAACAAACAAACAAAATAAAACAACCCAAAACTAAACTAAAACAGCTCTCACCTCACAATGGGTAAGAGATGTTTATTCTGGAGCCAAATGTGAATGATCATGGCCTAAGAACAAATACATTTGTGAGTATGTCAGGGCAACAGATTACAGCAAAGTGGAGAAATCTTGGCTCTAATGCCTCAAATGCTCTCTGACAGAATTCTTAGTTTTGAGTTGGTAGAAGTTAGTGGTCAGTTAAATTGTCTCACATGGTAGTCACAGGATGTTAGATGAGACAGATATGAGCAATGAATAGATATTAAGAAGGCTAAGATAGCCCCAGACAGCTTGGCTCACTATCTGAGAAATTACACCCTCTCTACAGTTCTGACTTGTCAAACAACATTTACAGAGTGTCTGATGTAGGCATGGCTTCTTTCCAAGAACCTTAGTTAACATCAATAAGGTTCCATGATTCCCCCATCCTTGACCCCTTAGAAATGGGGAGGGCCCAGGCAAGCCATCTGAGAAGCAGGCTGCTGCTCCGGCCACACATCCAGTACATTGGCTACTTCAACTATTACATCTGTCACTTCCAGGATGGGCCACCTCGTGCTTCCCACAGCAACACTCATATTTATTAAGAAAAAACATAAGAGGATATAAAATCCCTAAATAGTGTTCTTTACGCCAAGTCCAGGACTGAAGCAAGCCCACGGTACTGAAAGGTTCTTACACGCATAGGCTCAAACTAAGCCCATGAATAACAACTCCAACTATTTCCACATAATCTTGTTCTTTATACACATTACAAACAAGGCTCATATTTCCCCAGCCCTATGTCCAATGTGACAGGACAGGTAGTGGTGTCAAAAACTGCTACTGAGTTTCTCTACAGTCTTCATTACAATAGTTCGCAAAAATAACCAAAATAACAAAAAACCAAAACCAAATCAAAATGCTCTGTCACCAGTTGCAGCTTTTAGCATTATCTTTCCCTTAGCATCACCTAGCTAAGTTTATGAACTACCTTTATAGTTCATAATTTGGGCAGAGACTTGCCTAAATCATTTCATACATAGTTCTTTCCATTTCCTCTCCTTTTGCCTCTGCATCTGCAAAATATTGATGACCTAAAGGCTCTGCTGCTCACGACTGGCCTAGACACACACTCCTCACCAGCCCCAGGCTATTGCTCTCCTGCATACATTCAACAACCCAATAAAGTGTTCCTTTGCAATAATTCCACTTACACACGTGATCAACAGACAGTCCTGGGTTGACCCTTGCTTCTTGGTCTACAAAAAGGCTATCAGTAAGAACTGGTACCCTATGATAGAGACAAAGGGCTGAAGAAATGGGAATAGAAAAGACACACTGATCTTAGGAAATAAACCAGAGTAATATGTGAGGCTCCGATATTCATCAGTTCAAAGGAACAGGATAAAAAGAATTGCTAAATTTTTGGACTGCGGTATTCATTATGAGACCATTAAAATAATGTCCAACATTAATTTAATTAAAAATGTACCATGTGTTAATTTAACCGTACAAATTAGCATGGCTATGGCCTCAGATTCTGAAATTAGCTTGGACCCACCCTGAGAAGGGATACAGATAGCCTCGGGAGCCTGGAAGAAAATACTCTCAAACAAAATTTTTAAAGAACCTGCTTAGGTACTTCTTCCTCATGTGGACTTACTGGGGGTGCAAATAAGCAAGAAATGACATCCGTCCATGCTATCCAAAGGTGTATTTAATCTGCTTGGCTATGGTCTTAAATCATTCTACCTTACATTATATGGCAGGCTAATGATACAGACCATCTCAATTAATTCTTCATTAAATAATTTCTGGTCTAGAAATGTCAAAGTAACCTCAAAGTCGATGGGATGTTTTTAAAATTACACTTGATGAAGCCACGATTGGCTCCAGTGGAAGCCTTACTCCGGATTCCACAGGATGAGAGCATAAACTTAATCATATTTTAGGAGGAACAGAATCTATGAGCATCTACTTTTAAATCTTTTTACCCAGTAATTTTTTTAACCACTTTATCATTCAGCAGAATGGCTTAGATCTATTTCCTCCTTAAAATGAAACATGTCAAAAGTTGGTTAACTCTAAGCTGGGGAGATGTCTCAGTGGGTAAAGTGTTTCTGTGTAAGGATGAGGACCTGAGTTTGAATCCCTCCTACCCACATAAAGCCAGCTGTAGAGCCTTCCTGTAATCCCAGAGAGGGTACAGTAAGGTACAGATGCAGAGACAAGGGAATCCTTGGTATTTCATGAGCCTACTGTTCCCCAGTGTAGTGTTAAACAAAAAACTGTCCCCAAAAAGATGGAAGCCAAACACAAACACCCAAAGTTATCCACTGTCACATGTACAACATGCCACAATCATATCTGCACACACACACACACACACACACACACTACAACGTAAAAAAAGGATTAATTTCAGCAACCAATCAAGTCCCTGCAACAGATAACTTTTAAATTATTACATAAATCTTCAGAGTGGAGACCAAAGGAGGAGAGCTAAAGACAGAGCCTGTTACAGTTGAAAGGCAGGCTTAGCTTCATTAAGCAGAGCTATTTGCTTTGTATTTTAAAATATACAATGGACACTTACATAATGCCATGATCTCTGCCAAGTGTTACCCAGGGTCAGGGATTCTTGTGTCCTGAGATGAGACTCTACCCTCTCGCCCTCATGTTCTGATTCAGAGGGTTTTATGACCCAGCTACCAGGCTTGTTTCCACTTTAACTCAGTTAAATTACACATGCATGTACTACTACACACTGTGCCAGGCCCCGAGGAGGAGAATACAGAATAACCAGCGCATTATACTAGACTGATTGCTTGTTAACCCTTCCCTTTCTGGGCCCCACACTATCAGAGCCTGGACAGCATTGCTGTGTACACTGCCATGCAAGAATGCAAGCATGGATCATGTAAATTTTCCCATTGTTACTTTTCAGATCTGCTCTGCAAGCCTGTGTTCTTCATGCTCAGCAGGAGTGGGCAGGAGGAGGCATCTCACAAGTTCAAACGGTTGCCTATTCATAAAGTTCTGTGGAAGTGTCAGATGTCTAAAGTCTGTGTTTCCCCCACTCCTTTACAGTTCCAACTCTCTTATCCTATCCGTCCCATTCCTCTACGTTCGCTCACACAGCTGCTTCATGAGCTGGTACCTGCATCAAGACCCCTAAGCCTCTGCACAAGCAGTCTAGATGACTGCTTGTGCTAGACTGCTTGTACCCCAAACATCCCCCACGCTGACAACTAGCTATCTAAGGAGTGACTGTTGAGGGAAATTATGAAAGACACCAGTGAGAAGCAACTTCCTCTCTTAACACACACAGCCTCAATCTGGGAGTCTCATGATTTTGCTAATCTAATCTCATGCTGACACATGACTTCTTTCCTGTCCAGCAAGTCCCCAGGGAAATTAAAACATCACTATAGATTTCCTAGTGGCTTCCATTATGAATTGTGGAACCTACATTAGATTTCCTAGTGGCTTCCATTATGAATTGTGGAACCCTGCCCAACCTGCATCATAATTCTTTTGATGGAAATTACCATGTCCCACAATTCCTTAACTTTTGTGGCTTTCCAATGATGTGGCTATAAGACAAATTCATCTAGTAGTTCCAAATATCATGAAGAATTAGGAGCCCCCCTCCCACAGCAGGTTTCTACCAATGAAGCTAGCTTTTTAAATTTGTTAGGTGTTCTTAGTTGTTGAGATCTACAAAGGTCAACTATGGAAATCACAAAGCCCCCTGTAGTCCTTCCTCTGTCCCTCCACCTTTGCATCTCTGGCTTCTGCCTTGGTGCGGCCTGTGAAGATGGAAATAGGTAATACATAAAATTCTGACATTTGCCACGAGCTGCAAAGGAGCCTCTGCCTGTACCTTACTATCTGAAGTGGGTGGAGCTTTGTTGATAGCTCTAACTAGAGGGATGTAGTACTTGCCAACTGGTGCTGCATGAAATCAGCTCTCTCTGGGTTTCTTTCTCTTTTTCAGACAACCAAGAACTCAATGTAACGTCCAGCAAGAAAATTATTATTCTATTTTATATTGCTTTCATAATATCATTGAAATTAATTTTTTAAATAATTCTGCTTTTCACATTTCATATGGTCAGATACATTGACCTTTTCTGAAAATTCTATACAGTTAAGAAATATGCTGTGGTCATAAAGGTAAGGTTACCATGGAGATGAATCATGTGTCTCTCAATTTGAGAGAGGTTTGATAACTACATGTTATCACCAATACAAATCTAGAAGGTGGCACGTTTCTTGTTACTTGAATAAATTTCTTGAAATGTCCTAAATCATGGTTTGAATATGTTATTGGAGGTAGAAAATTTTGTGACTACTAATATGAAATTGTACCCCATTGTGGACCACCCTTCAAGTTCCAAGTATTTCAGCATGTCAAAGTATACAATAACAATTCTAATGGCTTGGGTGGGGAGTGTTGTTACATGTGAGTACAGTATACATGCAGAGGCCAGAGGGAACATCAAGTCTGCTGCTCTATCACTCTCTGCTGTGAGAAACAAGTATTGGTAACTGCAGTTCCCAGGCATTGTATTCTATTGGACTGCTTAGAATCGGCTAAGATACTGAAATTCAGAATAATGATTACTGCCAGTCATGCTAATATCCATTATGTTAAATGGTAACCAAAAAGTCAATTAAGTTAAAACTTTAAATATTTTACTAAACCAATATCCCCACACATAATTTTTGAGTTAACAAAAAATCTAACTGAATAATAAAGAAAACCAAAGCAGGGAGTGCTGGGCTGAAATCAATCATATTTTCCTGGCCCTCATAAATGAAAATGCAACATTTGAAGCCTACAGGTGTCCAACGTCGTAAATCACTTGGTGCTAGGGTGAGCCCGAAAAGATTTCAGATGGGTTGAGAGAGTAGGATTGCATACAGGAGAAATACCAACAGGGGTAAAACTGATCGCTCAGTCGTAGCTGTTAGCTGGGCCAGGTGCAACACTGAATGCAACAATGAAGGATGTCAAAAGAAAATCAAGTCAGGATTGGAAGGAGAAATGGGTTTTAATCAAGTCCAGAAGAACTGAAGACCAAGGTAAGGAACCAAACTAAGAGCTTATTTATCAAGCACACAATAAGAGCTTATCAGGTGTTAGTGACCCCAGTACACGAAAGCCAGACAAGGACCCTGTCTGCAAACTGATACATAATTTTAGGGTAAAAGATATTAGGAATGATGGCTTTAGGTGGATGGCTGCTTTCAAAATTGTGAAAACTTGTTCTCTTATTTCCTTATCCTGGATCATGGGAGAGTTGATTGATTTGGCTCTGTAACCACAGGAGTGGTAAATGATGCCAAGTTCTTGAAATTTCTCCCATGGTATTATGAAAGACAATGGCACCAGACTCTAGCTGGACTTTGACCCCTAATGCTTTGTGAGTATGTGATACTTTGTTCTATGCTTGTGAACCAGCCTCCTGTTTACCATTAGTTCTTTGGTAAAACTTCAGAGGAAGGACTTGATTTACCATCTACTTCACATTCTCTCATGTAATGCTATGTCAAAATAATGATTTGGTATTTAATGTTTAATCAATGGTAGCAAAACCTACCTGTAAAATATTATATTGTGAAAGTATTTACCATTTTTTTCTGTTTTTATAAATCAAACCTACATTTGTATCTGCAGAACTTAATTCAGATTATAACACTATAAAGAAAGAAAGATATCTAAAATACATCATCTTTTCCAAAAGAAATTAGCAGTCTTGGCAAAGGAAAATCCAGCATCTTACCAGTGTGACCTGTGACTATCACAGGATCCTGCCAGACCCTGTCTTCTATATCATCCAGACACTGATAAAAACTAGTTGCTTTATGGACTTAATGTTCAGGACTTTCCACCAAGCTCCTAAATATGTTTGACCCTTTAATATCAATTAGTTATAGCCATCATTATTTTTTGGGAAGAGACTTAAAATTTTTTTCAAGCCTGATAACATCTGTCAATCACTGTTATTTATTAATTTAGTCCATTAAGTATTTATTACCAAATATCACCATTCTCTGTCTACATGAAACAATGAATCAGTTAGTCTGCCAGGGACATCCTTTTTGAAAATGATCATGAATTCTCATAATGATGGAATAAGCTAGAAATTATTCATTCTGAGGATCTGGTCTATACTACCAATCAATTCTTTCATATAATTACATGAACACCCACAAAAAGCATTTTTCAATACTTATCATGCATGACCCAAGAACCATTCTAGGTACTAAGGAATTGACAATTGTATAAAATAGAAAACTATCTTCACAGAACTAACATTAAGAAGTACCTAAAGGTACCCCATATTGGGAAGACAAGTCAAAACAAACAAACAAACAAACAAAAGAACAAAAATCCCCCAAAAGCCTGTATATATGTATGTCTGTATGTATGCATGTATGTATTTAAAGTAAACAAAAGCAACAGCAAAAATCAGTGAAGAGAAACAAAGTAGACCAGGAGTACTGTGAGTTTTTGTTTTGTTTTGGGCAGGGAAGTGGGGACACAATTTTAAATCAAGCAGCTTAATAAGAAAACGGGAATATGACATTTAGGTAGAACTTGTTAGAAAGATGGAGGGCAGAGGGAGAGCCGCATGGACCAATCTGGATGTAAAAGTACTTGTCAACAGAGAAGGCCAAGAGTGTGAAGATCCTGGGGAACAAGCCTGAAGAGAGATCCTGCAAGTTGAGGGGAGCTGGGCTTCTAGTGTGTCTGAGGGAAAGTGACTAATGACAGAGGTGGTGTGGGCCCTGTGAGTCTTGTAATCCTAGAATGGAACATCAGACAGTGCGGAAACATCCCAAGTCACACTGGTACAAGGAAGTGATCCTGTTAAAAATCACTCTGAAATTCAAGCTAATGAAATGAATGCGTTATCTGTGAAGTATCTAGAAGCTTGCTTAGGAAAGAGGGTAGAAGTAGAAGACAACAGAATCCCAACTCCCGACTGAGCCCAGGAGATGAGTTTACAAGGGAAAGACTTTAAACACTAAGCACAGGAAGTAGAAGACACAGGAGAGATTTTGAAGAAAGAATCAGTTAAGTCTTGTACTGCCCATCCCCCACAGGGACTGCATGAAGACTGTTCAGGATCCCTTTGAAGTACAGTTTGGTCTCCCATGGCTGCAATGGCTTCCAAATGTGATAGGTTCAAACAGTGGCCCAAATCCTGAACTGTGGAATAACTGGATGTATCCAAAGGGAAGAGAATATCAAAGGAAAATATTATGAATAGAGAGGTAAAGACACAACAGCCATTCAGAACAGAAACACGCTGAAAAGATTCCATGAACCGAGTTGCGGATCTCCTCTGAGCGGGCATTAGAACATTGACCTCATGCTACAGACTTTACTCTTTTAGATTTCTGAAATCACTCCATGTCTGACTTCATCTGATTAAAAGTCTGGAATGCTGGGCTGCTGCAAAAACATGAACTCTCCTCCTCCTCCTCCTCCTCCCTTTTCTCTTCCCCTAGAGCCCCTCCTGCCTCCTTCCAGGGAACAGGTGAAAGTGAGATAGTTTTTTTAACTGAAGTCTTCCAAGGTGAGTATCCTTTTTAAGGAAGCTCCAGCTTTTCAACTTCTAAAAGGTCTATGCCACTCAGGATAGGAAGAGCTGGCAGAGGGAATTTCCTGAGCAGGAATGCAGCCTTTCTGGAAAGAAAGTGACTCTAGACTGAGGAGGATAAAGGAAAGGAGTCTTTAAGACTAGTTCCTTGACTGGAGGACTAACAAGAGCCAATAAAATCAACTCCTGGTCTGGTAGTTTGTTCCAGGGCCAGTCCCAGCTCTGGATGGGACAGGCCCAGGGGCAGGGGAAGGGAAGGCACTGGGTGATAGAGGTCCCTTACTCTTTAGATTTATCTGATCCGTGGGCAGAATTAATCCGATGCACTTCTTTCCTTTTAGCTTGTTTAGAAGCCATGCCTGCGGCCCACCCGGGCAGCCTCCAGCAGGGCCCGCTGAGAACCCGCCACAAGGCCCTCGAGGCCTCCCGCGTCTGCCGTTGCCAGGAGACGGCCAGCAAGTTCTGAGAACCGGTTTACTCCTCCTCCAGGCCGGCTGGTTGGAGGGCGGGCTCAGAGTGAAGACAACAGCTTTAGACCTGGGAGGTGGTCTGGGGAGGAACTGTGATAGAGGCAAGCACTGACAAGGCTTAAAAGGCTGCTTGACATTCTGCAGCTTGTTGTGCCTGAATCTGGACTCTGAATCTTAGAAACAGACTCCGCTCTTCAACTACAAGAATACAGACACTATCATTGTTTCACTCCGAGTGTTCTCTTAGCTGAACATAGGAGTTCCTTCATTAATTTGAGTTTGGCAAAGGCTTAAAAGAAAAAAAAAAAAGTGTATCTAGGAAGGAATCCATTTGTCTAGACGTTGTGATAAACAGGCAGTGTGTCTTTGGTGAGGTTAAAGGATTATTCCGGTCATGGAACGGAGGTGCTGAAAAACGCTGGACAGTGGGGGGAATCTAAGTAAACCCAAGATCTGTCATAGCTCTGGATTGGTGCTCAGGCCCTCTGTGCAGTTATCTTGACTTGGGGCTGGTTCTCTTTGAGCTTCCTTTGCCCGTTTGTTAGCCAGTGACAGTTTCATCTATTCTGGGGAGAAAATGGACGTAAAGTGTTCAGCACAAGACTCTGTATGTACCCTCCGGGAGCAAGCAGATAAAATGAATGAGTGTGGCCAACCTGTTAAATACGAAGCTATGGATTCTATGCTCAACTAAGAAAGGCTTGTACTGGAAAGACTACCTACCACTAACAGAGATAAAACAAATTATTTTTTTTCAGCCCATTGTAACATCAAGTCAAATTTGACCTATATTCCTGAAGTTTAGAACATATAGGTGGCCTTTCTCATAAACCTGGAAGTACTAAGCATCCTTAAGTAAAATAATTCCCTCAGTTCTTGAGACTAAGAACATGGTGAGCCTACCAGCTAAAAAGCAGCTTCTTAAAATTAAATCTTTCAACTTTAACAAATGACTGCCCAAATGTTGCCATTCGACAGAACTGAGGCTATCAGACAATTGTAGTCTTAATATTGTTAAGAGCTACATACATACATACAACCACATAATGACTTCATATTTTATATATAATATAAATTCAAAGCCAGAAGTGTTAAATTTATGACTACAGAAGTGCCCATCCCCCCAAATCGGTTAATTAACCAGTTAATTCCTTTAAACCGGATCTACAGACAATGGAAGGCCTCCCTTTGTGAGCCAAATTCTAGAATTTCCATAGAATTCTTCTAAATGAATAAAGAATAAATGGTGAGAAAATAATATTAGCAACACATTTTAATGAAGTAATAAGGTATGTTGCCATAACTTGATATAAATGACCCATGTGTAAAAATGGCACAGCTTTAAGTAGCTAACCACACAGAAAAGTACATTTAATTTTGAGCCAGGAATGTCCTTGACATGGTTGCCCATGGCTGCAAATGCCAATACCCTGAGAGAAGAAAATCTCTTCATATCAAAACAAGCGCACACCAAGCAAATCAAAACAAACACATCTTACATATAAAGAACCCGAGACCTAAAGGAGCAATATGTCTTGCAGGAAATCACAACACCACACACGAATGTGGTGCGGATAAGGATTAAGTTGGGAGAACTGCTTTAAGCCAAGAATATCACTATTTCACTCAGAAACAATGTCCTAAACATCTATCGTTAGCATAAAAATAGAGATATGTCACAAGAATAAGGGGAATCACAAGACAATTTTAAGAAGTATGCTGTTTTGGGAAATGTCTAGTCTGGTGTTCCTTCTTCTGTAGGTAATCTATTGAGAATGCAGCATATCCTGGCTTCACTATGGGGTTGAATCACTGAGCAAGCCACATAAGTAGCATGTGTGTTTCTCTAAACATTACAATGACATATGTGTTATGGAGTGAAGAGAGGCTTTGCCTTATAGCTCTGCCTTTAAAGTAAATCCATGTGTTTATAATCACGATAGAGGTCATTTTGGAATAATAGTTAAAACACTAGCTGGAACTGGCTTCGTGTCTACTACATGCCAGATTTGGGAAAGGATGCTGAACCCTTTAGAGATAGCCCTGAATTTAAACCCTGGCTCTTGTTCATCGAATGCTCATGGGTCAGATACCTAAATTCCATTATTTTTGTTAGTAAAACAGGGAAGAATAGGAATGTGGAGACTATAGTGGCCACTTCCTGTATCCAGGTGGGACTTGCGGTAGAGGAAGGGGGACACCAACCCACCCACAAAACCTTCGACCCCAAATTTATCTTGCTTACAAGATTGAAAGAATGGCCAATGGATAACTGGCCCAACTTGAGACCTATCCCATGGGAGAGAGCCAAACACTGACACAATATATTATACTTTGCTAGGCTTGCGGACAGGAGCCTAGCATTACTGTCTCCTGAGAGGCTTCATCCCACAGCTGATGGAAAAAGAACAGAAACCCACTCAGGGAGTCTTGTGGAAGAGAGGGGAATAGGATTGAGGGAGCCTGAGAGATCAAGGATACTGCAAGAAGATCTACAGAGTCAACTAACCTGGACCTATAGAGACTCACAGAGACTAAACCACCAATCAAAGGGGTTGGATCTAGGCCTACGCATTTGTAGCAGATACACAGCTTGGTCTTCATGTGGGTCCCCTAACAACTGGACTCTAACTCTGTTCCCTGCCTTTGGACCCCCTTCCCCTAGCTGGACTGCCTTGTCCAGCCTCAGTGGGAGAGGATTAGTTTAGCCCTGCTGTAACTTGATGTGCCAGTGTGGGTTAGTACCTACGCAGGACCCCCCTTCTCTGAGAAGTAGGGAAGATGGTACTAAGAGAGAAGGGAATGTGAGCATGGGACGGGGGTACGCTCAGGGTATAAAGTGAATAAATAAATGAAAATAAGGAAGAATAATACCACAACTGTACTTGACATGTCACAAACATTCTTACCTCACAGGTAATGAAACTGCATTGCAGAGGGGAAATGGAACAAGTAATGGATAGCAGAACAAAACGGGTCATACCTTGGGTTTCAGTTTAGGGAATTTCAAACTTGCTTTTATCGGACATCTTTCAGAGACTTGGATAAAAGAGAGTGTTATCATGATTGCTGCTACTGTTTCTATTGTTGTTGTTGTTGCTGCTGTTGTTGTAATAATAATAGCAAGGATAATGTAATTATTATCAGCATGTAGGCACTGCCCCAACTAGAATTTCTTTAGAGGGAAGAGAGATTTGACTTAGTACAGCAGTAGCCCAGCCTCATAGGGAAGTGGTTAGAAAGGCACACTTCCTTCTATCAACAGAAACAGAGCAAGCCTCTGAGGGTCTGCCTAAGTGAGGAATAAGCTTTGGCGCAGGTTATCGCTCCTTCACTTTTTTTTTTTTAATTATGACGAGCATTATAGTTTACAATGTAAACCCATACAGTTCATATGGCTCCAGAAAGCCAGATGTAAACTCATAATATCCTGAGTTTTCTTCTTTTAATCCTCATGTAACAGCTTTTCTCATTAACAGAACCACAGGATCACTCAAAGGAAGAATTACCTTTTCAACAAACTCAGTGGGAATGTGTGAAACCCCTAAACGCCTACTGATGTGATCTGATGACTGCTGAGCTGTTGCTTCAGGCTTGGCACATGTCCAAGAGCCTTTACTCTACGAACTCGCTTACAGCATGGGATTACTACCAGCCCATTTTACAGAGAGGGAAAGTAAACCATCCAAAGGCAAAGTAACTTACTTGAAATCTAAAGTACCTAAGAGCTCAGAAAATGGAACTAGAATATAATGTTGCTTCACAGTGCAGGTTCATAAGTGCTCCCTTCCTCTTTCAATTAAAAGGAGTTTGTAATCTTTTTCAGTAATTGTTTTTTGCTGCACCAAAAAATTGAAAGAACCCAAAGCCTTGGGCATGATAAGTAAATTTCAGAGAGCTACATTCCTATCTTTAAATTGAATAAACTGAAGATGTTTAAAACTGGTATATATATATAACCATTTTCTCCTAGCAGCACTTGTGTCTTGTGTTGTTTGAATAGGTTCTGCACACTGAAGGAGGTGTGGCCCTGTGCAAGGAAGTATGTCTCTGTATAGGTGGACTTTGAGGTTTCCTATGCTCAGGCTCTACCCAATGGGGGAAGACAGTCTTCTCCTGGTTGCTTTTGGATCATTATATAGAACTCTTGGCTTTTCTAGCACCTTGTCTGCATACCCAGTGCCATCTTTCTTGCCATGATGTTAATGGATTGAACTTCTGAAACTATAAACAAGCCCCAATTAACTGTATTTCTAAGTAAGAGTTGCCTTGGTCATGGTGTTTCTTTACAACAATGCAAAACCCAACTAAGACAGACTTTATACATAATACTTAAAAAGACCATAGTGTTTTCAATAACAGTATCACAGAGGGAAAAAAGTCTCAGGAACATTTATAGGACCACAAAAACATCCAGCACAAAAATTGTATAATTCACAATTACTGATAGCCAACAAAAACCAGTAGGCAGGAAGATATATTCTGTTAAGGAAAAGAATAGTTAATTCAAAAGGAATAAAACAATATGGATGATGGAGTTATCAGACAGAACATTACAATGGCTATCATTACTGAAACCCATATGTGCAAGAACCCTGAAAACAGATCAAATGTGTTAACTTCAACTTAGGTACATCTAAAAAAATTTTTTAAAAAAAATGCAATGCCTATATTGAGAAACACACTGAATTGATGCCAAACAAGACATTACAGGAAAATGGTTTACTCCCTTTGAAGGCCCAGAAATACAAGCTATCCAGAATGAAAGAGAAAAGATTACACTGTTGAAAAAAATGAATAGAATCTCAGCATAGTGTAGTAACACCAGTTGGCCCAATATCTGTGTGATTAGAACACACAAATGGGCAGAGTCATGGTGGATGCAGAGGAACTAAATACAAATATATATATATATGAAAGATAATGGTTGAAATTTTTATAAATTTTATACAGGTTATAAAACTACAGGTCCAAAAATTTAAGTGAACCCTAAGCCTAATAAATAGTAAACGCTTTATACTCAGGTTCATTTTTATAATCACATTGTGTAAAGCTAATCAAAATTAAAGAGAAATCTCAAAATGAATCAGATATGGAGCTTTAAGAAAGGTTTGGTTACTGGTTTGGTATTACAGTGTGACTGACTAGCTTGAAGTTGTGGTGAATTAGGACAGGGTATCAGTGGACAGCGTGTACCAAGAGTCATAACATGGCAGACCTACGAAGTTTCCAGGAGCTGGGAGTTATAAAGGCTAAGAAGCTTAGCATCTGTTACCATTTTAAAAACATGCTTATAGCAGATGTGTTAACGTCCTTCTCTATTAACACCACCATATGTATTCCTTTCGTGTTAATTTCTGTTCATTGATTATTTTTCTCTTAATGGTATATACTTTGTACTTTATTAACTATAACACATATTTTGTTCTGTTTCGTGTTTACATCATCTTCTATAATTTTTTTTTTTTTACTTTGTGTCCATCTGTAGGTCTTGGTTGGAGATTGAATTGCAGGCACTGTGCATTTTTTAAAAGATGAGCAGGATGGGCTCCAGACCCTGAAGAATTTATACTTCCGTGAAGTGAACAGAAAATAAATTGGCACTTAGAAATAATGTAGTGGATTTTACTAGATAGCCAAAAATTGAGCTTTACAGTAGCCCCACATAAGACACTGCCCTAGTATACTTCTGTCTCCCTGTGATAAAACACTGACCAAGAGAAAATTTGAGAGGCAAGAGTTTGTTTTAGCTTATAGGTTAAAACCCATCATCCAGAGAAGTCACTGTAAGAGATCAAGGCAGGAACCTGGGGGCAGACCTGAAGCAGAGACGATGGGAAAACTCTGCTAACAGTCTTGTTCCTCATGGCTTGCTCAGCTACTTTTCTTATACAGCCCAGGCTTGTTGAAATTTGATCTGTTGCTATGCATTTTAATGATAAATATTGGCCTCCAAGGTCTGGTTGCCCCAGGGATGAGAAAATTCTCACATACACCAAATGATGCTATGTAACCTACCCCCAATGATCCTTGATCTGTCAATAAAGATGCTTACAGCCTGTAGCTTGGATAAAGAGAGGTTCCCAGGGGTTTGGGGTCTGAGCAGAGACCATGAGGAGAAGATGAGAGCGGAAGGATAGAGGAGAAGACATCATGAGGTAGGTGAATGAAAACATGGCCATGACAGCTGGCCATTTGGAGTAAGAGTGGCCCAGGTGGAACATGGCAAGGTATATTTTGGGGTTATTGAGAGGGTGAGAGGGAAATAGACAAAATATCTCAGAGGGTTGATATCTGCCCAGCTCTAGTGTTGTTAAGGTTAATTACAAATATAAAAGTATGTGGGAACTCAATGATCCAGAGGTGGGGTGGGAACCACCAATTAATATATACTATAATGCAGGCTTACCTGTCTAGGGATGCCAATATCTACAAAGGGCAGGGCCCTCTTATATCAGTTATCAATCTAGAAAATTGTTGGGTTAACCTGACAGAGCAATTCTTCAGTTGAGGCTCCCTCTTCCACGGTAATCGAGCTGACAAAAAAAAGATTAGCTTTCACACACCTCCAAGTTGACTTATAAGATGGTATGCATGGAAAGAAGTTCCTTAATGAGACCAAGACATATGAGCATTGCTCAAGTGAGATCCACAAGTACATGATGTGTCATGCTCACTCAAATTCTGGCCGGGGTGTAGCCCCGGGAAAGTATGCAACAAGAAGTTGTGGAGAGTAGAAAAGGATGCATCCAAGGGACTGACAGAAAAGAATGAACAGGTGGAAGACTACTAAGATAGACCTCTTTCTTGTCCTACCATGAAAAAAAAGGCTATCAAATTAATTTAAAAGATTCCATCTAGACAGCTGAGCATGAATATGTTGGCATTTAGACTTGGAAATCAACATAGTTGAATCACATTCTGGATGAACCACATAGTGAGCTAATTAAACTCTAGGCCTGTATCTCTCACTTAAAAGCATGGCTGCTGACTTCATCTCTCATTTTGTTTATTGCAGTGATTGACTGTGCTGCTTACACTTAACAAAGGCAAAATGAAATAAAAGCGGTTAGTCTTCTATGAGACATGATTGCTTAATCTGTATAAAATTTCTAAAATAAATGAGCAAAACTTGAAATTGCAAAGAAGAGACTAATAAAATTTTGTGTGTGAAGATTTCTGATAATTTTTAACATCTTTTAGGAGCTTAAAGATTAACTTAAAGTTTTATAACATGAAGATTAAAAAGAAAAAGAATGAAATTGAAGGATTATGATAAAGCATATTTTCTTCCTTACCAAGGAATCTTAACATTTCATATCTGTCAACTTAACTAGAATCCGCTCTCTTTTTGCTGAATTGCCAGTAATTCTTTACATTTGTGAAATGTTCAGCTTATGTATATCTCATATCTGACACACATTATTTGTGCATGCGTACTCTCCCACACACATGTACACAGATTGCCCAAAGTGTCAATGTGCATTGATTAAAGGATAAATCATTAAAAATCAGCTTCCTTTTCCAAAACATCAGATTTTAAAGGTAAAGAACCACAGAGAAAGAACGCAGCACAGGAACGAAGTTCTTAGGACCACAAATCTATCCCTCCTTTCATTTAATGTATTTATTACATGCCTACTATGTCCAAGACCTAGTTCCAGGGGATAAGATATTTTAGAAGGTGTCCTAGATATGGTTTCTATTGCTGTGAAGAGACACCATGACCACAGCAACTCTTATAAAGGAAAATATTTAATTGGGACTGGCTTACAGTTTAGAGGTTTAGCCATTATCATCATGGCGGGAAGCATTGAGGCATGCAGTCAGCATGATGCTGGAGAGGTAACTGAGCATTCTACATCTGGATTGACAGTCAGGGGGATGAAGAAGTGAGACACTGGACCTGACTTTAACATCTGAGACCTCAAAGCCTGCCCCCAGTGATACACTTCCTCCATGGAGACTACACCTCTTTTAACACCTATTCAATCAAGGTCATAACTATTCCAACTAGTAGTGCCACACTCTATGGTCCTATGAGGGTCATTTTTATTCAAACCCTGACAGAAGGGTAGAAAAATCAGAAAGGCCTGGCCCTCATGAATTTACACTCCAGTAAAGTGGCCTCTCACTCTTGTGTGGTTGACTAATTCAAAATGATGCAATGGCTAAGGGAAGTGGGAACTTTGGGAGCAACCTTGGATATTTGCTTTGATTTTAGAAAATGCTGATCTAGACAGGGACATGCCAGGGGCATCTTTATAATTTTTTTTTAAATACAGAGTTTCCTTCATCTCCTTTAACACTCAGATAGAGAAGAGAACACATTTCATTTACATTTCCCCAGAGTCTGTTAGATCTATAAGATAGTTTTATAAAAACTCAGGAAAACACTGGGTTAAGTGTGAAAATAGTTGACAGGATTTGTGACTGACTTATTCCCTCAAGTAAAGTTGACCATTTTTAAACGATAATGCTGGCTAGATGGAATTTCCACTTTAGAACTTTCTAGATTATTACTCGATTGGATACATGACCCTAGTGTTCTCCCTCTCCACAGACCAACCATTACTGAAAAGGAAGCTTTCTAGTAACTAGAAGAGAGTAATGTTTCACAAGTAATTAAATCTCAGACTGTATTACAAAGTGGGGTGACTCCATATTTCAAAAAGTGAAAAGATTTTATCAAAGCCATTCAGTTACCACTACTGATTCTTTATGTAATACAATAAATATCTGCTAACTACTGAGATCTGGATGATATGGTGAGGGTAGGAAATCTGCAGTGAATACTGTCACCTGGAAATCACAGTCAGTTTGGAGTACTAGAAAACAAGCAGGCCAGTGCACAACATTGCAGATTACAAAGAATTTTCGGGAAGGAAACTAGACCAGAGCAAAGGCAGAATGCTGAGCAATTTAAAATTCACATTGAGACATGTTAAAATAAGAGATTTGAAATGAGATGGGAGAGTCAGTAAAAACAAGGTAGAATGTTGTATATGTTTAAATGGAAGCTGGACATAGTACAAACCTATAATCTCAGCACTCCAGAAGCTGAGGTGGGAGAGTTGCCAGTTTGAGGCCAGCTTGAAAAACATGCTGAGTTCCAGGCTGCCTTTGGTCATATAGGCAGGTATTGCCTCAAATAACCCAAAGAATAAGAAAAAAAAAAAAAAAAAAGATCTGAGGCAAGGATGCTGATGGTAGAAGATGGGTTAATTTATAAAGAACAGGTCAGAAATTAGATGGCACTGTTACTTCAATGGAGATACCTAAAGCCAGCAAAGGAAGAATACATGAGTCTGTTTTGCACAGATTGGGACTAAGGACTAGAGAATTACGATTGTGAAACTGAGCACAACCCACACTGGTGTGCTGGTAACCCTGACAACACAGTTGGACTTCATTTCCTGGAATTTCCTTTTCTTGTTTAGATTTGGTCTGAAGAGGAACTTGTGTAAGATTTAAAATGATGTGACTACAATGGTAGTCATCACACCTGGAAGTACCCCAGTGCCACACTCGGCAGATATGTCCTCTGGGAAACAGCCTATTCTCATTTCTTACATATCCAACTCACCTTCTGGGCTGATGGCTCTACAGACCAATGGAGATGTGGTTCTATCAGTTAGGAGGGTAGACTGGGACTCCTGCCTGAAGAAGACACTTCCATTTACTTCTCCACTAACTTCTTCTCTTGGTTCCGCTGTGGTATCTGAAGTACCTGTGTTTCAGATTGCCCTAAGTCCACTCTCCTAAGTTACATAAGCTGTTTTTACATAGCTCTATCCTTCAGCAACGCACCTTCTCAAAGTGACAGCTCCTCTCAGTAAAGGAAGGCCTCTATAATTTCATCACTTAAATATGCCCGTTGGCCATGGCATTTTCTTGGGCTCCTGAGACGTTAGCAAACAGGAGCCACGCAGAGGTCTGAGAGTATAAACGTACTAGGGCTTGCCTTTTCTTGTTGACTTTTTAACTTAGCTACCTTGTAGATGCGCTTTAGTGGTTTCTGAAACAGGAAACAAAGCCATTCCATCATCTCTGTTGGCAATGAAACCAAATAATACAAGTGAGGTGATTGGTCTTCGGCTATGTACTCTAATGTACTGGCTCAGATCAGTGTTATTTTATGACAGCAAATTTTATGAAACAAGACTACTATGTACAAATGACAAACACTGGAGCAGATACAAGCAACTAATGGGAAAGTAGTCAAGGAAGCTATTGGATAGTTGATTGTAAATTTAAGCATATACTTTCATAATATCCAATAACTTTGATATTCACCCAAGAGAAAAGTAACATATGTTTGCATAAAGACTTATACAAGAAAATTTGTAGCAGATTTATTCATGATGTCAAAAACTGGGAATAACTCAAATCTTCATTAATATGAGAGTAAAAATCATAATATATTCAATAACAGCTTTCAAAAGTGAAAGAAGCGAACCTTAGGCACATAGAAGAATCTTAAAATTAGTAACCAGAGCAAATGAAAACATATTATAATGTTTACTATGTGCATCAAGGATGCTGAAGAAAGAGGACCAATGAGAAGCATTGCTATATATATGATGGATGGATATGTAGATATACAGATAATAGGCAGGCGATTTATCATGGGACTCTATTCATCTAATTTTGGATGTGGAGAAGCCTCATGATCTATTGCCTGCAAGTTCAAGAATAAAGAAAGCTGTGGGTGGAGTCTGGGTTTACTTTGAAGGCCTGCACATTGGCGAAGAAGTGGGATATACTGATGTAACTACCCAATGTTTATGGGAAGGAAAAGATGGAAGTCCTAGCTAAATAGCAACATGGAAAGTAAATTCACTCTTTCTCTCATCGTCCTAACTGTCCCAGGCCTCAATGGATAAGATAACAAATACCTGTTAGAGAAGGGACATCTACTTGAATTGAAAAAAATCAAATGCTAAACTCATCAAGAAGCAATCTTAAAGACACACCCAGAAACTGCATTTTGTAATCAAGAATTTCACCAGTAAAAGTATGAAAGGAAAGAGAAGCAGGGAGTAGATACTGTATGTACACGTGTGACTAAAGTGATAAAGGGCTTTCAGGTTCACAGGAAGAGAACCTGAAGACACAAGGAACAGGAGAACATGACACCAGGGAATACCTGCAAATTACAGGACTCTGTAGGTTGAAATGAGCTCAAAAGAGAAAGCTGTATTGTAAGCCAGCATATTTGAAAGGATCACCTCCCGTGTGAATTGTTGTTGTTGTTCTGATAAAATACCATGACCATAACCAACATAGGAAAGAGACTACTGTTTATTTTGGGTTGTGGTTCTGGAAGACTGGATGTCTGCAGTGGTAGAGAAGGCATGGTTTTGGATGCAGGAAGCGGAAAGATCACATTTCAACCACACACCAGAAGCAGAGAGAGCAGGAAGTGGGATAAGGCTAGCATCCCTCAAAGTCCCCATCCAGGTAACGTATTTCCTTCAGCAACTGCCATAATCTAAAGGTTCCATAATCTCTACAAGCAGTGCTGCCAACTGGAATGTTCAAGTACACAAACCCACGGAGATGTTTCTCATTCAAACACCAACTTCTCATTTTCAACTCTTTTGGAGTGAAGGGTTATTTTTGAAATCTCTTCTCTATACAATATTTCTGCCATGATCTGTGTCCCACCCTAAGTATAGATTAACTTTATGAGTGTCTATGGGCAAAGTAGCCTAATTTACCAAAATCTATCAAATAATTATCGATAGATTTTTTGAAAATGAGCTAAAATATTTTTTAGAATTGACAAAAAAGAAATGCAAAAATACTAGAAGGCAAATTATCAAAAGCATGATACCAGAATTTGATCTTTGAAATGCTTTCATTCTTGAAATGAGCATACACTTATTTGATTTAGAAGAATCCTTTAGAGTTATAATTCCTTACTCCTTAATTCAGATATTGAGGTCAATCTATGCTAGCATTTTATTCAAAATCACCTAAGTAATATGTTCCCCCTCAAAACCATCCATCCTCCAAAGACAGGTCTCTTACCAGAGTGTTCTCCATCTCTTAAACTATGTTTGGAAATCTGCTTTGTCATTCCACCAAGGCACTTGCTTGCATTAAACTCAGCTCTTGCATCTTACACAAAATGCAGGCAGCTGTAAGGACAGTCTAGTTTGCACCTGCCACTGATTCATTCAGACCAAATTTTAACAAATATATTCAGACTTCAGACACTGAGTTTAAAACTTTAAATCAGCCTATATAGATTCCTCTTTCAGGGTGACTAGGTTTACTATTTGGATGGGGGGTATTATTTGCTTTAGTTTCTATGCACTTTGAATGGTTGTTAGTAAACATGTAAAAGGTTAGTGCTGCAACTGACTTTCTGACATTTCTTTGTTCTCATCTCACTGAAAACAAGTGGACTGCCTGAAATTCCAAGTAAAAGTCTCATATCTCTCCCAGCTTGAAGTTCAGGGGTAACAACATTTCCCTGTGTCACACTGGCTTTATTTATAGATATTCTTCATACTTTTTGTTCAGAACCAGAGAAATATCAACTTGATATAAGGGGACAGCTCAAGTCCGAAGACAATCTTCTGAATTGCCAAAACCTCCCTGAGGAAGTTCTCTGGAAATGTGAGAGGCCAGATACAATGGTAGAGAGAGATCAGGCTGCTAGTTTTTTAAAATTAATTCTGCCATCTGTTTCATTTAGCTTTTTAGCACAATTTATTATAACTATTATGCAAGACCCACATTTTGATTAGTTATTGCTGCATATACAAAGCAGTCAAGTTTTAATAGTTTGAAAGAACCATTCTATTACTCCCGAGAGTTCCGTGTGTTGACGGAGATCATCTTGGCAGTCCTAGTCTTGGGCCAGGAAGCATCTGTTGGCTCCACCAGGCTGAGACAACAAAGAACACTTGGAGCCCTGGTTGGGAGTGTTACCACAGCATGTCCATATGTTCTCTCACAGCTCAGCAGCTGTATGCTGAGGAACAGGATTCCAGGGGTGACAGCACCTGTAGACAGAAGCAGTTAAGTCATCTCTACACAGCTGTAACCATCAGTAAACCAGCTCTAGAATCCAGAGGAAAGTTTGGCTGAGGGAAATCAATTCCACTTCTCAAAAGAGATATTTATCATTTATATGACTTATCCTGGGATGGGTTGATACATGGAGATGGGGGCTTTTGGGAAGTAATTAATTCATGAGGTCGTGAGGGTGATGCCTTCAAGACAGATTTAATGCATTAGGAAAAAGGATACCAGAAATGTTCTCCCTCCTTGTCTATCCCTCCTTTCCCTTGTCTGCCCCTCTCCCTCCTTCTTGTTTTTTTTTCTTTTTCTTTTTCCTTTATTTTTCCATTTTGTGTGAAGGAGCACCAAAACAACAGCCATTTACAATCTGGAAAGAGGTTCATCTCCAGAATCTGGCAGTACCAGTACCTCAATTTTGGACTTGCTACTCTACAGATTTGTGAGAGATTGTTATCTGCTATTTAATTCATTTAGTCTGTTTTGCTGAGCCAACCCATTCCCTCTCCCGCCCCACCCCCAAATTTCTCATCAACAAACAAAGCTATGGTTTCCAAAAATTCATTTTGGGGTAAAATATTTTCTATGTCTTAAAATCTTTTCACTGTTTATATCAACAATATTTCAGTTGTATGACAAAAGATGCCATGGTAATAATCAGATGGTAAGAAACCCCTATTGGATCTTGAAACACAGCAAGGTATCAGAGTAGGAACTGCCTTTAAGTTTGTGAATAAAAGGAGTCAGGACAGCAGAGGATAGAATGGTAGACTCTTATTACAACGACAGAAAAAGAAAGACCTTAGATATCACCAGAGGTTCTAGGACAGCTAAAGACAGGAGTGCTAATGAATAAAAAAGAGGATGAATCCTGTCTCTCCAGCCATGTCTGGGGAGGAGGTAAGGACCTGAAATGTTATGCCTATAATAAGCCTACCCATAGGACAGACCCATAGTTTTCATAAGCATTGAATCCAACGGAGGAATTTGATGTGACAGTAACTCAACCTATGTGACAGGTCAACACTGGGAAAGCAATCCATTTTGTCATGTTGTTATTCTTTATATTTCAGATCACTGTAGTCAGGTTCCATCTTGAGAGAGGACAGAGCCACTCCAGAACATAAAAATAGGGATCAATTTTGAAATGTGCTAGAAAAGAAGAGGGGACTTAAAGTAAGAAATGTTCACTAATGAGGGAGTTAGAGGACACAGTCCCAGTCTCTGGATGGCAACTGTAGACAGGAAGCCAACAGGAAGCAGACTTGCTGAAAAGTACCAGCAGCAGGAGCTTCTGGTTGTGATCAACAGTGGTCAGTGCCCTGTTGTATGTTGGCAAAAAAACAAATTCTGTCACCTGAGAATGAGCAGGAGGAGGCCTATCTCTGAGCCTACAGTCACTAGTCTGTTTCATCAGATGCTTGGTTAGCTGCCAGGAGGACTGAGAATTCTTGAACTCATGTCTAACAGAACAAATAAGGGATTTGAAACCACCAAGACCAGTTCTCCAGTAATGATCTCTGTTCTTTCTGCTTTCTTTATATCAATTGGTGGGAGAGTTTCTTGGCTCAGACATTAGGCACCCTGAGGTCTACTAACTGGGAAGTATCCAGAGTGAGAATTTGCTAGATGCATAGGCTGCAAAACTAAGAGAAGCTAACAGAGGCTTCCAGAATGCATAGAAGGGAAGCTAATACAATGAATGCAGCTCCAAGGGACAACAGGGCCTTGACCAGTCTGTGATCAGCACCAGGCTAAATGACAGAAAAGACAAGAGACTCCAAGATCAAGTGATGACACATTCCCCTGACCAACTCCAATTCTAGAGGACTTAGAAAACACATCTCTATCGAACTCTTCCCCCTGTTTGTTCTTTGCTCTTACCCTTTGTCCCCGTTTCTCTTTGGCTATATGCTACTGTCATTTTTTGTCTTAGTATCATTGTTGATTCCTCTTCTTGCATTCACATATTTCCTGCTGTTTTTATTACTGGGAAATCTCCCTCTTCCCACCGTTCTTCATTTATTCCTTTCTTCTGTGTGAACTTGTCTTACCTTTCTTCTTCCCTTGCCGTTGCCTCACCCTAATAAATTTGTAACTTTGTGAATTACTCTGTATTTTTTTGAGATTACAATGTATTTATATCATTTTCCCCCTTTTCTTCCATCTAATCTCCCCATGCATATACACATACCTAAATTTCTTTCAAATTCATGAACTATTATATATACATATATACATATATGTGTGTGTGTGTATATCCATATGTATATATTTGTGATATACTTGTGTGCGTCTATTTTCAGAGCTGACCATTTGGTTCTGGGTAATGAATTGGTGTGTTCTTCCTGAGGTAAGACTTTCTCTCATTCTCAGCATTCCTTAGTTGTCTGTAGTTCTCTGGGCAGGGTTGAAGTCTTGCGAACTTTTCTGCTATGTTAGCATATTTGTATAGGCAGCCATGTTGGTAAGACCTTAAGGGTATAGGATACACACACACACACACACACACACACACACACACACACACACTTCTAGGAGAAACAGTCTCAGGGCAAACTTCCTGTTTCTCTGATTCTTACAATACTTCTGCTTCCTCTTCTACAGTGATCCTTGAGCTTTAGGTGCAAACATTTTTTCATCAATGTATCAGTTGAGACTGGACTCCATAACTCTGAATTATGATCGATTGTGGTATTCTGTAATGGTTTCTGGGTATTGTAAAGAGACGTTTCCTTGATGAGAGTAAGGACTAGAGTTATCTGTGTGTATAAGGATAAATATTCAGAATGTAGTTGAGGATTATCCTTTTGGAGTAAGCTGGCAGTTGAAAGATCTCTTCCAAGATCTATGACTTCACTAGCCTTGGGTAGTTGAGTAGATTTCTAAGACCAAGCATGCTTGCTTTCTTATTGTGTGGACATTAAGTCCAATTAGAGAGCTGTTGTTTACCACCAATGAATTATGGCCACTATGTTACCCTTAGGGTTACTGTGCCATGCTAGTTGTTGTGGCTCATTAGATTGTTCTCTTCCCCTAAAGCTTACAGGAAACATTTGGTACCTGAAAACCAGTCCTCAGAGAGAAGACTTTCAGGTCAGGCCCAGGTCTTCTGGGTCCTAGGTCTATCATGCACATTGTCTTAACCAATTCAAACTTACCTTACCTCTGGAGGCCAACCAAGGACAACAACAATAGCTTTTAGTGTTGCTGCAGTCTGCTGGACAATTCTGACTAATAGCTTAAAGTGGGGCTCTCTTGCCTGATGTTTATATTTTGGTTTGTTTTGATGTCATTACTTTTGCAGTGGTTTCATTTCTCTTCTCTGAGCAGTACTGGTAACTGAGTCACCGTCAAAAGTAAAAGATGCTAAGAAAAAATCCTCAAATAAAACTAGAAGATGTCTAGCCCAAAAGATGCAGAGACCATAACACAGAAACACAAGCAACATGGGAAAGTAAGGCAATATGGATCGCTCTAAGACAGCAAAAGGCACAATAGATTAATCCAAGAATACCAAAATATCCGATACACTAGATGGAAATTCAAATGTCTACATATAAATTTATAATTTCATTCTATAATATAATCATACTTTATTATATAACAATATAATCAATAATTTCAGTGAGGATAAGCAAGCAAAAGAATGAAATAAGCAAATTAATTTAGAAGAGGAATAAGAAAGAAGGAAACATAGATAGAAAATTCAACAACCAAACCTTGAGTTAAATAGTAAAATCAGGTGTTGCAAATGGGGATGTCAATAAATATTTTTTCAAATCACAGTGGAAAGCAATATTGATAAACTAGATCAAAGAGAAGAAAGACTATCTAAGGAGGTAGAGAAAAATCAGAAACATGTCACAGTTAGACATAATGAAGGACAAGAAAGTCTGAAATAATCATGGTCTTCTTAATGTACCCTAACATGGGAAAACAGGCCAATTATAGAGGTCAGTGTTAGCATTCTGTCTAAACTCCACACCACAGTTACCTGGCAACAGCTAGGTATGCTCTTCTCCACAGTTGCCTGGCAATAGACAGGTGGGCCTGGCCCACTATAAAAGGGTATACTTGCCCCTCCTCTCTCTCTCTCTCTCTCTCTCTCTCTCTCTCTCTCTCTCTCTCTTATCTCTTGCTTCTCTCTCTTGCATCTCTTATCTCTTACCTCTCCCCATTCCTTTCCCTCTTTCTCTCCATGTGGTCATGGCCAGCCTCTCCACTTCTCTATTCTCTACTTTTCTACTTCTCTACTCTCCTCTCTCTGCCTTTTTATGCCTCCACTACTCTCTTAGCCCCCTTCCCCATTCCCTGAATAAACTCTATTCTATACTATACCATGGTGTGGCTGGTCATCAGGGGGAAGGGATGCCTAGGCATGGGCCCACTGAGGCACACTCTTCCCCCACACCTTCTTGCATTTGGAGCATAGATGTTCAGAATTGAGAACTCTTCTTAGTAGATTTTTCCACTGATGAGTATGAAGTGTCCTTCCTTTTCCTTTTTATTAATTTTGGTTGAAAGTTGATTTTATGCAATATTAGAACAGCTACACCAGGTTGTTTCTTGGGACCATTTGCTTGGAAAATTGTTTTCCAGCCCTTTACTCTGAGGTAGTGACTGTATTTGACACTGAGGTGTGATTCCTGTATGCAGCAAAATGCTGAGTCTTGTTTATATATCCAGTCTATTAGTCTATGTCTTTTTATTAGCGAACTGAGTCCATTGATGTTAAGAGATATTAAAGAATAGTGATTGTTGCTTCCTGTTATTTTTTGATGTTATTTTTATATTTGTGTGGCTATCTTCTTTTGGGTTTGTTGAAAGAAGATTACTTTCTTGCTTTTTCTAGGGTGCAGTTTCCCTCCTTGTGTTGGTGTTTTCCATCTATTATCCTTTGTAGGGCTGGGTTTGTGACATTTGATATCTTGATAGTAATCTTTCAAAACCTGCTATGCCAGTCTATCACCATTAGACATTTTGTCATTTTGTTTTTCGATTCTTATAGCTTCAGTTATTGAAGAATGACCTGGGTGCCTTCCTTTCTTGGGTACAATGAAGTATTTGTGATGACTGCATATTAAGTAGCAGTACAACAAAAGAAATTGTGGCTGTTCCGTAAATGACAGATTCCTCTGTCCTTTTAGTTTTGCCTTGAAGCAAAGTAACTCCATTCCATAGCAAATTATGCTTTGAAGGAGCTTCACTGGATTTATCAAATTTTAAGAATAAATAGTAAAACCTGAGTAGTCCTATAAGCTGTAAAAGGATTGAATTAATGAATAATTAATTGAACCAGTGATTAAATTAATGATTTAAATCTCTCAAGGAACAAGACCCATGCATTCATTGGAGAATTGTGCCAACCATCAAGGAATAATTAATCGCAACCCTACACCAACTCTTTTAAAACACAGGAAGTAAAAACACTTTCTAATTCATTTTAAAGTCACTATTCCCAATGTCAATGACAGACAAAGGTATCACAAGAAATAAAAACTAAATGAAATAACAATGCAAAATCCCTTAAAAACTAACAAGTCATTTAAGAAATATATCAATATAATCAATACCATATATTAACACAGGAACAAAAAGACATGCACACCTCAATAAAAACAGAAAGAGTATAGTAGCTACATGACAGAGCAATAGAAATAAAAACAACATGGCATTGGCATAAAAACACACAGGTTGATCAATGGAATAAAATTGAAGACCCATAAATAAACCCAGATAACCTATGAATGTTTTTTGAGAAAAAAGCCAAAACCATACAATGGAAAAAAGAAAGCATCTTCAACAAATGGCGCTGGTCTAACTGGATGTTTGTATGTAGATGAATGCAAATTTATCCATATTTATCATCATGCACAAAACTCAGGTCCAAGTGTCCAAGACCTCAACATAAAACCTGATACACTAATTATAATAGAAGAGAAAGTAGGGAATAGCCTTGTAGGCTTTGGTAAAGGAGACAATTTCTTGAACAGGACACCAATGACACAGACTAATGTCAACAATTAATAAATGGGACCTCATGAAACTGAAAAGCCTTTGTAAAGCAAAGACACTGTCATTGGGACAAAATAGCAGCCAACAGAATGGGAAAGGATCTTTACCAAGCCTGCATCCAACAGATAGCTAATATCCAAAATATATAAAGAACTCAAGAAATTAGACACCAACAACCCAAATAAGCCAATGAAAACATAGGGTACAGAGCTAAAAAGAACATTCTCAACAGAGGAATCTGGAATGGTCAATAAGCACTTAAGAAATGTTCAAAGTCCTTAGTCATCAGGAGAATGCAAATCAAAATGACTCTGAGATTCCATCTTACACCAGTCAGAATGGCTAAGATCAAAAACTCAAATGACAGCACATGCTAGCAAGGATTTGGAGCAAGGGGAACACTCCTCCATTACTGGTGGGAGCAAAAACTTATACAACCACTTTGGAAATCAATTTGGATGTTTCTCAAAAAATTGGGGATAGCTCTAACTCAAGACCTAGCTTTACCATTCATATATGTATATATATATACATATATATATATATATACCATTCATATACACACACACCCACACACACACACACACAAGATGATCCACCATACACCAAGGATACTTGCTCAACTATATTCATAGCACCTTTTATTCATAATAGCCAGAAACTGGAAACATCATAGATGTTCCTCAACTAAAGAATGGATAAATAAAATGTAGTTCATTTACACAACGGAATACTATTTAGCTATTCAAGACAAGGACCTTATGAAATTTGCAGGTAAATACATAGAACTAGAAAATATCATTCTGAGTGAGGTAACACACACCCAAAAAGGTGTACATGTTATGTACTCACTTATAAGTGGGTATTATCCATAAAGTATAAGATATCCATGCTACAATCCACAGACCAAAAAAAAGCTAAATAGCAAGGGCCCAAGGGAAGATGCTTGGATCTCATTCTGAAGGGGAACTAAAACAATCATGGAAGGTGGATGGATGGAGGGAACTGGATGGTAGAGGGGATGAAGAAAGAAACCAGAGATAGAGGGTATCAAGTATAGGGAAAGCTTGGAAAAGAGGACCAGAAGAGTGAATGGATATTGATGGCGGGCAGGGGAGGGGGCATCTCTAGTATGTGTCAGAGACCTGGGGTGGCAGAGGCTCCAGGGAGTCTATGAGGGTGACTCTAACTGAGACTCCTAGCAGTGGGAGATTTGGAGCTTGATGTGGCAACCTCCTTTAGCCAGCCAGGACTCCCAGTAGAGGGATAAAGACACTAACCCACCCATCAAATCTTCAACCCAAAATTTGTACTGCCTATAAGAAGTGCAGGAACAAATATGGAGCAGAGACAGAGGGAATAGCCAATAAATCACTGCTCAAACTCAAGACCCATATCACGGGAAACAACCAATTCTTGTCTCTATTAATGATATAGTGTTATGCTTGCAGAATAGAGCCTTGCATAACTGTTCTCTGAGAGACTCCATCCAGCAACTGACCAAAACAGATGCAGAGACCCACAGCCAAACATTAAAGAGAGCTCAGGGAATCTTTTGGAGGAGTTGTGGGATGGCTTGAAGGACCTAGAGGGATAGGGACTCCACAAGAAGACCAACAGAGTCAACTAACCTAGACCCTTGGGGGTTCACGGATACAGAACCACCAACCAAAGAGCATACACGAGCTGGACCTAGGTCCTCTGCACAGATGTAGCAGAATTGTAGGTTGGTCTTTATGGCTGTCCTCCAACAACTGGAGCAGGGACTGTCCCTGACTCTGTTCCCTGCATGTGGATCCTATTTGGCCGACTGTACTGCTTTATCTGGCCTCAATGGGGGAGTAAGTGCCTAGTCCTGCAGTGCCTTGATGTGGTGTCTGGTGGGTTGGGCTCTAGGAAGGCCTTCTCCTTTTTAGAGGAAAAGAGAGGGGAAGGGACTATATGAGAATGGGAACGGGAGGGACTGTTATATGGATATAAAGTGAATAAATAAATAATGGGAAAAATCAATGTAATCAACATACTATATTAATACAGGAACAAAAAGATATATACACCTTAATAATAATAGAAAGAATAGATGACAAAAATACAATACTAAATTTAGTGGTTGTACAGAAGAAAACATCTCCCTCCACACCCCCAAAACATAGAAGAAAATGTCTTCAAGAGACCATCTGTTGAAATCGCAGAATAAATATCATACTCAGTGTTTAAAGATGGAAGCTTCCAGAAACAAGACAAACCTACCTTTTTTGTACTTCCATTTTTATTGTTCCAGGGATTCTCACTTTTGTGCGCTGAGGGCAGAAAGACAATAGAAAGGCATTAGGATGAAAACGAAATGAGCTCCCATTACTCTTAGAGGTTTACAATGTGATCTTTCCGTTTAAAAAGCCATTAAGAATCCATCAAAACTACAATGTTCATTTTCAATGAAATACTTGAGCAAAACTTCAGTGTATAATACCAGTGCAGAACACACAACATAAAAATCTGTCATGTTTCTATTCATAGTAATCAACTGTCTGAAAATGAAATTAACAAATTCATTTACAATAAATATCACCAGAAATAATAAAATATTTTAAAATAAATTTAGCTAAAGAAGCTCTAACTCTGGTATAATGAGAATTTCAAGACTAATTTTATAAATTTAAATTCTAGAAGATCTAAATGAATGGATAAGTAGCCCATGTTCAGGGACCTAAAGAGTTCATTTTGTTGCCATTTTTTTTGAAAGTGGTTTACAGATCACATGCAGTCGTTACCAAAGTCTCAATTGCCAAAACCCAGCCAAACCCAAACCTCATCTAAATTACTTTTGTAAAGTATCATCTGCCATTTTGGTAGAAAAGGGATGAACAGATCCTGAGAGTTCCATGCACTTATAAGGGACATGTGTTAAGAAGTCTCACTGAGATGACAAAATGCCAAAAGCAAAGGGGAAATTTGCTCTTGCTCATCATTTCAGTCTGTAGGCACTTGGCTCCTGCTGTGGGGAAGAACTTCAAGCCTGGCATGGCATTTGCTCACCTCATGGCACAGAAAGATGGGGGGAGGGGAGGGGAAGAGTAGGAGCTGAGACGGAAAGAGGTAGACCAGAGTCCCAGTACTGTTTCTCGGTACACCCTGGTGACCTCGTTCCTCCATCCAAGGCTTAGGGGTTATGCTAAGTCTATTATAATAAAACCTCAAAGAACCAAACCAATGTTTGATTTTGAACTTCACATGTAATTACAGCAATAAACTGGACTTCTAGAAGCAATAAACTGTTGATGAAAATGGAAAACATTAAATACAATATTTAGATTTGTAATTTATGTCTTCAAGCACTCAAGCTGTGTCTATAGAAGCCTACCTGCTCCACCGTTTGAACCACACATGTATTAAAGGAAAGTTTTATTCATACAATTTCCCACGCTCAGTGCTGCATGGAGTTTCTTTCTGTTGCTATGGGCAAATTATCTGGATGACTTATCCGTGAACTGAACAGAAATCGCTTCCCACTCAGTTATAATTTTACCACGCAGAGGCTAGAGATTGGGACTAGACACTAAGAAAGTCATTCAGGTCCACGTTTAACGCTCTGTGTGGGATGGAGCAGATGACTGGAGCAGACACATGACCTAGTGGTAGAGAGATCCTGCTTTGTAATCTGAAAGACATTTTGGCAGCTCTGATTTTAATTTCATAGAAGTCAATGGGGGAGAATACTGTCTTGAAGGAATAAATGTGATTATTGAAGTTAACCCTTTAAAACTGTACCTGGAAAAAAGAAAAGAAAAGAAAATAACTACCAATAACGAAGAACGTGGAAGAGAGATTTCCCTTTTATTTTTTTGGACATAGTAGTCAAAATAACAGTTTTCATTACATTTTCTATGCTTCATGTGCTTTGCTCCTGATGCCCCTGCACTTTTCTCCCAAAGAGACTCTGACTGATGTGTTTAAAAATACATATATATATATGTTTTGTGTATGTGGGTAAGGTGGGGGGGAGGTAAGGTGTGGGGGAAGGGTGTGCCTCAGCAGGCCCAAGCCTAGGCATCCCTTTCCCCTGAGGGACCAGATACACCAAGGTATAGGATAGAAATAGAGGTTATTCAGGACATGGGGAGGGGAGCTAAGAGGGTAGCAGAGGCAGAGAAAGGGAGAGAGAGGGGGGGGAAAGAGAAGTGGAGAGGCTGGCCATGACCACATGGAGAGAGAGGGGGGAAGGGAATGGGGAGAGGTAAGAGATAAGAGATGCAAGAGAGAGAAGCAAGAGATAAGAGAGAGAGAGAGAGGAGGTGCAAGCAGCCCCTTTTATAGTGGGCCAGGCCCACCTGGCTGTTGCCAGGCAACTGTGGGGAGGAGCATACCTGGCTGTTGCCAGGTAACTGTGGGGTGGAGTTTAGACAGAATGCTAACAATATTCCTAAAAGAAGCTTCACTAAATCTCAAAGCACACATTGTACCTCACACAGTTAGAGTGGAAGACTTCAACACCCTATTCTCATCAATAGACAGATCATGGAAACATAAACTAAAGAGAGACACAGTGAAACTAACAGAAGTTATGGACCAAACGATTTAACAAATATCAATAGAACATCTCATCCTAAAACAAAGGAATATACCTTCTTCTCAGCACCTCATGGTATCTTCTCCAAAATTCTCCATATAATCTGTCACAAAACATGTCTCAACATATACAAGAAGATTGACATAATCCCATGAATCCTATCAGATCACCATGGACTAAGGCTGGTCTTCAATAGCAACAAAAACAATAGAAAGCCCACATACACATGGAAGCTGAACGACGCCCTACTCAATAATAACTTGGTCAAGGAAGAAAGAAAGAAATTAAAATTTTTTAAGAATTTAATGAAAATGAAGGTACAACATACCCAAACTTATGGGAAACATTGAAAGCAGTGCTAAGAAGAAAACTCATAGCTCTGAGTGCCTCCAAAAAGAAACTGGAGAAAGCATACACTAGCAGTTTAACAGTACACTTGAAAGCTCTAGAACAAAAAGAAGCAAATACACCCAAAAGTGGTAAAAGGCAGGAAATAATCAAACTCAGGGTTAAAATCAACTAAGTAGAAACAAAAAGAACTAAACAAAGAAAGCCATTATTTTAAATGTATGTTTCTATGTTTCATTTTTAGAAAACAACATGAAATTCACCTGGCTTAAAATAATAACTGAGGTTTTATTTATTTCAGTATTTTCCTGGTTTTATCTTCACCATTAAAAATTACCTAAGCTATATTTTTTTATTTTACAGTAAAATTAATATTAATGTAACTTTACAATTTGATTTATGTATAATTGACATAGCAACATAATTTTAATCTGAGCAGTTTTCAAATGTGTGATTTGAAAAATTCTATTGTGTTTATCCATGCTGAATATTCTTAAAAAGTTTCTGAACTTTTAAGTATAAGTTATTATGGACATGCAATGTTAATTATCTTCTATATTATTATTTGAAATTTGTCTTTGTAATTCTATTAGATCTTCGATGCAGTATTTTGAAGCACTGTATTTATGTAAAAGAGTAGTAATTAAAAAAATAATTCAAGTCAAGATAAAATAAAGTACATTAAAAATGATATCAAATGTCAATTTATCAAAACATTTTTCCACACTACATTTTATACACTAGAAATTTGTTAGAGGGTGATATGGTAAAATAGATATATTACGGGTTAATTTGAGGACTGTATTTAGTAGAAGAATATAAAACAGTGATTCTTTGCAATATCTCAATTTGATGAGATGCTATAATTAGCTATTCTGATTGCTTACAGGATAGAGAGTGCAGGAGTGAGTGAATTGGGATTGGCTTCATCACACAGAGCTGTTCTTGGCAAATGATTCCAGTATTAAAACCTCTACCTTCTCAGCTATAAGAATATCAGTTCTATATATCTTAACAAGTAATAAGGATAAAGCACACACACACACACACACACACACACACATCATATAGGGCGTGCTGGATGTGTTATCCCCTTCTTTCTGACTGTGTAGCAATGGGTTAAGAGTATTCAACCCTTAACTTATTAGCAGTTATTGAATCGTGTGTTATTAGTCACTTGGAAGTGTTCACCCTAGAGAGTCAGAGCCAGGACTTTGTCTTTCCCAACTTCCTGGTGTGGTAGGGTGCAGTTATCCTAAAGGTTTCAAACCTCAGCTCTCTGTACACTTTTTCCTCAAAGTTAGGATCTGGTTTAGTGTTTCTTATCCCAGTATATGCTGAACAGACAGAAAAAAAGACTAACTCTTTCTTGAGCAGAGGACTCTACAATAGCTCCTTCCGTCAACTTTTAACTTCCAAGATCATTAGTTTGGGGGCAAAGCTTTTGGAAGATGCCTTAGTCATAGAACAGAATATTCAGAAATACAATTGTATTGTCACTTCATTTGAGAGCCCCTTTCCTGCCTCCACTGGCTTACAAGGTCACAGAGAAAGCAGCTGTCTACATGGCAAGACATTTGAAACTACTAAAGTCTACACTGTAGACTTGCCAGCATTCAGAGCTGTGCGCATAAATTTCTATTTTTTATGGGCCATTCAGTCTATAAGATTGTATAGTAAGCTAGGATGTCAGTGACATTCGTCACCATAATGCAGAAAGCAGCTATTGAGTGCAATATTCAAGATGATCCTTTTGTTCAGCATAGACCACAGTAAAATCATTTTTGTGAAGTCAGAGACATGCATCAAATAAGAAAGGTTTTACTTCTAAAATGCAACGTAAACGGCGGTGATTTTAGTGCTTTTAGAGTGACCTGTCAGGCTGTTATGTTCCCATTCAGAAGGGCCTTCTCTGCATAAATGCTTTTCTATGATTATGAAAATAACACCACAGCACCATTCTGTTACTGACCCCTGGACTCCAAATTTCTGCCTCTAAAAATATTACTGCAAGAAACAACATTATGGCTTGAGTTAAAATTCTGTGTTGAAATGTAAAGTAGCATTTTCGCATTTACTCTACTTAGTAAACTTTTACTGTATTTAGTTAGCTTTTACTGATCTGTGTGGGGTAGGGCCTGAGTGTCCCTGTAGCGAAAAGGACAACCTTTTGGATTTGACCATATCCTGTGATTATGTGAGTCCTTAGGGTTGAACTTGTCATCAGCCTTGGTGGCAAGGACCTTTACCCAATGAGCCAGCTTGCCAGGCCTATATGATTTCTTCTGGACAGTATAAGAAATTGGATCTGAGGCCTTGGGAATGCTAGACAAGTCTTTACCACTGAGTTGTATCCCAGTACTGTAATTTTCATTGTGATAGATGTTTTTATATACATTTACATACCTTAAATACATTTCACTGGTTTTTACAATCTTAGCAACATGAGAACTTGTTTTACCATGCTTTAGTATGTTAAGCAATTGTATTTTTGTCCAATCAAATACAGAAGAATGCTATTTCAGTTTGGTTTGAATTTGAATTATTGAAAGTTTGAATATATTTTCATATGTTAACTCATCATTTGAATTTTCACTTTGATGAACCATTCTTTGCTCAGTTTTCTGTTAGGCTTTTCCTTCATTTGTCAGGAATTCCTTAAAATTAATGAAATGGCAGTTTATCTATGAAATCAAATCTGTTTTTCAGGATTATCTTTTAAGTTCATTTATGATGATGTTGAGCAAGAATTTATTTTCACTTAGCTTAATAAATTCGATTTCACAGTCATGATTTGTTTAAAAAGCATTATGTCTTACATTAGGAATTTAGAAAATATGTTTTCATTTAAATTATTATCTTATCTAAAACATATTTGGACAAATAATGATTGCCGGGCAGTGGTGGTGGACGCCTTTAATCCCAGCACTTGGGAGGCAGAGACAGGTAGATTTCTGAGTTTGAGGCCAGCCTGGTCTACAGAGTGAGTTTCAGGACAGCCAGGGCTATACAGAGAAACCCTGTCTCGAAAATCCAAAAAAAAGAAAAAAAAAAAATATAGGGAGCTCTGGTGGTTTGAAAAGGAATGATCCCCACAGGCTCACATAGTTTAATGTTTAGTCATCAGGGAGTGGTGCAGTTTGAAAGGCTTGTAAGGATTAGGAGGTGTGTCTTTGCTGCAGTAGGCATGGCCTTATTGAAGAAAATGTGTCTCTAGGGATGGGCTTAGGGTTTTCAAAACCCCATGCAAAGCTTAATAGCTCTCTCTCTCTCTCTCTCTCTCTCTCTCTCTCTCTCTCTCTCTCACCAGCTTGCATCTGCAAATGTTCCTTCTCGTCCTATCCAGAGAAGATGTTCTAGAATAATTTTAGGTAGATTACTGCCCGTAAGTAAAAGATTATTCCTAATATTGTCTTACATTTCTAGTTCACATAATTCTTTGAAGAAAATTCCCCAGGAAAATGCACACACACACACACACACACACACACAAATTAGGCAGTGAATAATATCTCTCAGTATAATAAAAGTGTCTTCTAACTTGTATCTGCATCTCTGTTATGTGGATTCTGCACTGATGTTAGTGTTTGCCTTTGCCTGGTGATCGGGTGATGTCTAATAACGTCCATTATCACACAAGAACTAAGCACACTCCCAGGCATTAGATGAAATTACTTTAACAGTAGCATTCAGCAAACTCACTTCATTCTCTAAAAGCAATCATTGGTTTAGTAATGATTGAGTTTGTACATTACCAAACAATTCCAGGTCTTTCTAGTGTTCATTCAGATTTATTTTTCACACAATAACACCTATTTTACCCTGATTAAATATTTCATGAATCTTCACAACTAGACATTCTAAAGTCTCTTGTATGTTAGAGTTTTTGTCTTTGACTAAGAAGTGAAGACCCTGACTTGTAATTCTCTGCCTTAGCCCAATAAACCTCGTTGTATTCTGCAGTGTAGTCACTTTCTGCACAAAATTGTCAGTGTCATGAGGTCACTAGATGTGGGTTATTTTTTTTTTCTACTCTGGAATACATCTTCAGTTCTTTCATTATGCTAATTTCTTTGTGGAACCCAGAAATCTCTCTGCTATTAAAGAAATCAGAAGCATCACAAACTTTGTTTACATGCTATGCTATCAAAATGATTCCTGCATATCCAAATGCATGCAATATAAGTCTCAGAACAGTACATTAAATATAACTAACATTTGAAGCTTTGCACTGCAAAATGTCATCTAGGAAAATAACTCTTTTGTTTTTCAAGTCTAGATGAAGTCTTACCACAGTTCATAACTGGAAGAAACAGATCTTTCTCTTCTTCAACTATGATAAAAATGGTTGATAGCCCATAGCAATGTTTTCTGATTGTCTTCTATAACTGTTAGGTGCCACAGAATCAAAAGCTGACAATTGTCTTCTAGAACATCGTAGATAAGTGTTTTGTTTATGTATGATTAATGGAAGACTATATTTGAATATGTCACTTTTTTAAAAACCTTGTTTTGGACCAGTGAGATGGCTCAGCACAGGAAGTCGTTTGCTGCCAAGCCTGACAACCTGACTTCCATCTCCAGCTCCAACATAATGGAAGGAGATAACTGATTACAGAAATTCATGGTCTGACTTACATACATACAGCATGACATGTGCACACATTCTCACCATGCACAGCTAATCAATGAAATCAACCAATAAGTGTACTTTTTAAAAATTGTATTTTTCTTAAACTTTTTTATTTTTATTGGTTATTTTTATTTATTTACATTTCAAATGTTATCCCCCTTCCCAGTTCCCCTCCACAAAGCCCCCTATCTTACCCCTCCTCCTGCTTCTATATGATCCCCCCCATTCCCGTCTACCCACTTCTGCCTCACCACCTAGAACCCCCCTATGCTGGGGCATTGAGTCTCCACAGGACCAATGACCTTCCCTTCCACTGATGTCAGAGGCTATCCTCTGCTACAAATGAAACTGGAGCCATGGGTCCCTCTATGTGTACTCTTTGGTTGATGATTTAGTCCCTGGGAGCTCAAGGGGGGTGGGGGGAGGTCTGGTTGGTTGATATTGTTGTTCTTCCTATGGGATTGCAAACCCCTTTGGCTCCTTCAGTCCTTCCCCTAACTCCTCAATTGGGGTTCCTGTGCTCAGTCCAATGAATGGTTGCCTGAGAGCATCTGCATCTGTATTGATCAGGCTCTGGCAGTGCCTCTCAGGGGACTGCTATATCAGGCTCTTGTCAGCAAGTGTTTCTTGGCAGTAGTGTCAGCAGTAGTGTCTGGGTTTGGTGTCTGTAGATGGGATGGATCCCTAGGTTAAAACCATGTTTAAAATGTAGTGTGTGTGTGTGTGTGTGTGTGTGTGTGTGTGTGTAGGTTGACACATGTGCCAAAGTACATGTAAGGAGATCAGAGGACCACTTGAAGGAACTGGTTCTTTCCTTTCACCATATAGATCCTGAGCTTCAAACTCAGGTCTTTAGTCTTCACTTCAGGTACCTTTACTCACTGAGCCCTTACTTAATACATAATTAATTATTACACGAAATATTACATAAAAATTGTTACATAGTGATTCTCCATTATGTCTTACTTAAAGATTATCTATCACAAATGGTATTTTATCTGATTTTGGAATTCTTTTCTTTGTCCCTTTGACCCCACAAGGACTAAAATTAATACTGTTGTATTAATTTATTCATGAGAGGATCTTTCCTGTGAAGGTCCCTTATCCTAAAAGGAATGTTAACAACTAGTCTATGACTGAAAAGCACCTTCCATTATGCATAGAGTGTTCTTAGCCTCAGACAACCATGTGGCAGAAAGTTCATTCCTCATTAGGGTTAGCTGTCTTGAAGCAGGCTGTAGAATAGTCAACCACCAGGGTAGACACTAGGGGGGTTGTAGTCACATCACTATTTCCCAGGAACAGTTTTTGGCTTCAAAGTCACTCCTACATGTGTGCCATGATCCTCCTGTCTCAGCCTCCTGTGTAACTTGGATCATAGGTCGAGCTCTTTACTTGGAAAAATGTGGGGTCATGTTCCATTTTATGTTCATAGCACATTTTCTTTGTCATCATTATCTATGGACATGTGGCTTGTGTGCCTCAGCATTTATGATCATGCTGCAATGAGAGTATGTCAAGATTTAGCTCTGAGAGTCATATATATGATGTGTGTTCAGGTGCGTGTAGGAGGGCAGAGTGGTGTGTGTGTGTGTGTGTGTGTGTGTGTGTGTGTGTGTGTGTTATGCTCTTTAGGTCTATCTATTTGTATAGTTAAGAATGAGACTCTCAGGACTCAAAGGGAGAGACCTTGGATGAAGTGCTCTACAGTGGAGAGAAGGAACTTCCAGCAGAAAGACAGGGCAGCAAGTGAGGGATAGGGTTGCTATCCCATAGTCAAACACTCTGGCCCAGAATTGTTCCTGTCTGAAAGAACTGCAGATATTTACACCCAACCAATGGACAGAAGCTGCTGACCCCTGTGGTTGAATTAGGGAGAGAGGCTGAAAGAAGCTGAGGAGGAGGGTGACCCTGTAAGAGGACCAGCAGTATCAACTGACCTGGTTCCTAGGATCTCTCAGACACTAAGGCACCAACCAGGCAGCATATACCAGCTGATATGAAGCCCCCAACACATATACAGCAGAGGACCACTGGGTCTGGATTCAGTCAGAGAAAATGCACATAACCCTTGAGAGACTTGCGGCCCAAGGGAATGAAGGTCTGGTGGGATGGGGGTGGCAGTGGGGATAGAGGCATCCTCTTGGAGATAGGGGGCAGAGGAAGAGGCCTGGGATGGGGAGTAGTCGGAGGATGGACCAGGAGGGGGATAAATTCTGGACTGTAAAAGATTAAAGAATAAATAAACAAATAAATAACCAATAAAAATTTTCTTTAAAAAAGAATGAATTATCTATAAACACAGACATTTTGACTGTTTTCTCTCTCATTTAAATGCTTTGATTCCCTGCCTAGCTGCTCTGGACCATGCTAAATAAAAACATTGAGACTCAGTATTCTGACCTTTTTTTTTTTTTAATTTTTATTATTATTTTTTAAAGTTTTTAATTCACTTTACATCCGGATTGTAGCTCCCCTTCTTCTTTTCCTCCCAGTCCTGCCCTTACAAATCCCTGCTCCCTTGTACCCCCTCCCTTTCTCCTCAGAGAAGGGTAAGCCCCCATCCCACCCTGGGACATCTCCTCCCAGTAGGACTAGGCACATCCTCTCCTGAGGCTCCATCAGGCAGGTAGAGGAAGTCCAATGACAGGCAACAGAGTGAGAGACAGCACGTCCTCCCCCATCCCACCCCCACTCCAATTGTTAGGCAACTCACATAAAACCAAGCTGCACATCTGCCACAAATGTGTAGTTGGACTAGCTGGAGGGACCAGGAAGACCATAAAAAGACTTACAGTCAACTAACCTGGACCCAGTGGGGGGCTTACAGAGACTGAACCACCAACAAAAGAACATACATAGACAGGACCTAGGCCCCCTACATATTTGTGCCAGTATCTTTGACTAAAAGCTTTCAGGTTTACATTGTTCTGTGACACACTACCTGTGTGTTGGTATTCTGAGTTACACGGATGATTGATCAAGGATGATTGATCAAAGAAAGAGAGTCACTGCAGAATAAGTTTAGTCTTCTCAGCAGCAAGAAGGATTGAACCTTGACAGCCTCCTAGAAGCTCTTTTTATTGTTACACAAAAGGCATCTTTAGCAAGTCGATTTCCACCTACCAAAACTTCTTATCTGGTCTTAGGTTGTCTTGAAAAGCCCATTACCTAAGCAATTCTCAGCCAAAGGAGACTGCCTGGTTTGCCAGGCTTGTCAAAGTTATGCAAAGACTCTGAGTACCCATCAAAAGAATAACCCCCTAAAATCTCAGATAACAATCATTGTGGAAAGGCTACCTCAATGCTTAGATTCCATCACTCCAGATTCATGCCAGATACAAAGGTTCTGTCAAAATCATACTACATCTGTGGGCTTGTTCTGTATCATCTTTATTAAGTAATTTGATGTTTTTATGAAGGGTTAATTCATTCATGAACTTGATTCTTGATTTTTGGACTTCAGTATTTTCTCTTTGACACCATCTGAAGCTCAAAGGTGTGTGTGAGTGTGCGTGTGTGAGATGGATCTTCTGTTATTTCACATTTGTTTGAAGAAGGTTTAACCAAAGTCTCATACAAATGTTTTCCTTCTAACACTTCCCAGAGCTCCCATTCTTGGCTTAAGGACAATTCTGCTTGGCTCTGTCCAACAGCTACCTAGCAACAGCTTACATCTTCTCCCAAGTGCAAGCTAGGTGTGGTAGCATCTAACAGGACTGCTTGCTTCCCCAGCCCCCTTTCTTCTACTAAGAAACACTTGAGCCCTTGAGCTTTTAGAGCAAGTGTGGAGAGAGCTGGGGGGGGCAGTGGGATTCATTTTGTGGAATGCTCATGGATTTGTTAGAGGGTACTAGGTGATTTTCAAGTGGCATCTTGGAGACAGTGGGTTTAATTCATGATATGTAGGTAGGGCCAGCAATCTTTTACCTGTGTCTCTGGCCTCCATGACATGTACTTCTGTACCCTTCTCTTGCATACATACACCTCTCTCTCCCTCTCCATTTTCTCTCTCTTCCTCTCTCTCTCTCTCTCTCTCTCTCTCTCTCTCTGTCCCTCATAGTATATGTGTGCATGTGTGCATGTGTGTGTGTGTGTGTGTGTGTGTGTGTGTGTGTGTGGTGTGCATGTGTATTTATAGGCATTGAAGTCAAGGCTTTATGCAGGCCAATTGAGTGTTGGATAACTCAACTACAGTCCCAGTCACAGCTTTTATATATGTTCATCTTTCAAGACAGAATTTTACAGACATGGATAGTTCATATGATTTTATATATAAGGTCTTGTCGAATTGCCCAACAGTCTCTTCTTGAACATTGGTTAATGTAAGCAGTGATGGCTACTTCACCAACTATAGATTTACATGTTCACTGTGATCTGGACATTGCAGCTATTGCTCTTTAAGAAAGATTCATGTGCACAGGGGAATGCTTATCTGAGGTTGACAGTGAGGACAAGCCATATTAAAACTGAAAGGCTTAATTCCTATGTTGAAAATAAAGGAAGTGATTCTTTCCAAACCCTTTTCTGAGATATTTGTATTACGAAATTTCCAAGTTCTTTTGCTGTCTCTGAGATGTGGGAAGTTCTTTTGTTACCCAAAATAGTCTCTCACCAGCTTGGCCAAGCACCTAGGGACCATCTCTTTGAGAGGTTGTCTTCATGAAAAAAGACACCTTTGGCTCACTGCTTCTGTGGTTAACTAACTTTGGTGACCATCTTGTACAAGATACAAAATTACTTGTCATGACAATATGAGATTGGGGGATGGTTTTGTGCACTGTGTATTTCAAATGCTGATTACTGTAAGCAGAGATCTGGTTGCAGTCTGGACATTGGCATTGGCATGATTACAGGAGCGTCTTCTGAATCAATGATACGTAAAGATTGTTTTCCATCATCTCTAATTAGTTAGTAAAATGATGATCAGCCAATATCTGGGCATGAGAAAAGATAGGGCAAGATTTTTGATCCCAGTAAGTGGGTCACAAGTAGGGAGAGGGGAGAGAAAGGAGAGAAAGGAGAGAAAGGGAGAAATGGGGAGGGAGAGAGGGAGGAAGAGAGAGAGAGAGAGAGGAGAAGGCAGAGGAGGTGGAATAGGAGCAGGAAGAGGAGGAACAGAAGGACCATGAAGTCACAATGAGAGAGAAGCCATGAGGACACACATGGCCCAGAGTAGCAAGTCAGGGCAAGACTCAGATGACAAATAATGGGGCAGGTGTCTGGGAAGTAGTCCAGGCCAGCATACGGAGATTAGATTAGCTCAGAACCCGCCCAGCTTAGTGCTTGCAGCTCGTTAATAAATATACCAGGTCTCTGTGTCATTTGAGACCAAGGGGTCTCAGAATCACTTTTACGATATGAATTCACTTTTTGCCCTTCAGATAAAACTGGTTAATAGAGATAATCCTACCAGTTACCAGGTAGACATGGAATGAACTGTTTGACAAATGATGTCGATCCGTCTTGATGCTGGACTAATTATGTTTTTTCCTAAGGAACTGTACTAATATGTGCTATGTACTTCACTATATGAAAGAGTGAGAGTTTTTTTTCAGCTTCTGGTGAATTATTTGAAATATGTGCATTGTTTTTGATATTACTTACTTGAAACTGAAAGTTTCCTATTTTCAACTGTACTTCCCTAACAGTAAGTATTTCACTTCTTGGCAGGACATTGACTTAGTAAACTGAGCAACAGTGTTGGAAGGAAACTTGGCAGCATCTATTCAAAATAAATGTAACGAAACAGCTAGGACTACCTTACTTTTTCATTGATTACAACATTAATGAAATAATTAAAAATGTAACCAAACTTACACACCTATTAATAATCTGGTTACAAATCCATTTGTTCCCAGATTATTAATTTTTGTATGTGTATATAGTGCCCATTTGTGGGTACATGAGTGTTCATGTGTGTAAGGGTACCAGTGCACATGCAGGTGCACATGCACATGTGTGTACTGCATTTGAAGACCAAAAGTTAACATCACCTTTCTTCTCAGTTACTCTACTTTACTTTTTGAGTCAGTATCTCTTCTTGAGTTTGGAAGTTTCCACCTCTGGCAAGTCTAGCTAACCAGCTGGCCCTGGGATTCCCTGTCTTTGCATCTTGAGGACTAGGATTATGGGTTCTGAGATCTAAATTCTGGTCATCATGTTACAGGTGCATTATTCACCAAGCCATCTTCCCAGATATATTTTAAATAAATTTTGTATGTGTGTGTGAATGTGTGAGTGGTGTGTGTGTGTGTGTGTGTGTGTGTGTGTGTGTGTGAGAGAGAGAGAGAGAGAGAGAGAGAGAGAGAGAGAGAGAGAGAATATGTAGAATATATTTGGTAGTGTATGTGGACATAAGTTGCACAGTGTTTTCCTCTAAGTAAAACTTTTTGTGTTGAAGGGAAACTCCTTAAGCCATAGGATGTTCTAAGACAAGGAGGAGCTCATTAACATAGGGAACACTCTAAAGGGAGGAGAAACACTCCATCTTAAAGAGAAGCTAGCTAAGCTCTAGAAGATATATATATATCTGAGAGACACTCTTATACAAGCCAAACTGTGTGGGGAAAAAACAGACACCAGGCTGAGTTGCCCGAAAGAAGCAAAGACCATCCAAGTTGCCTGGAAGAGGCCCAGACCTCCTGAGTTCCCTGAAAGAGACACCCTTTAATCCTCTAACTTACTGAGCAGCCTGTAGGCTTTACTGACATCTAGGTTGACAGCTTCTTGAACCATCACCTGTGCTGGGGTGGGCTTTTGGAGACGCAGCTGTCTTTAAGTCATTTCTGTTCCTGTAGTAACCCCTAATCCATGATTTCATAAATAACCCCAATAAACTTGTTGGTTAACAAAGTTGGTCTTTGGTAGAATTCTTACTTTTTTGTCTTATTATTGTTTCTCTGTAGGGAGAGAATAGATATTTTCACTGATCTTGCCAAAAGTTTCACATAATAACATGAGGCTTGTGCTCCTGTTTTTTGTTTTGTTTTGTTTTTAAAAACAAAAATACAAAAAAAAAAACCCAACCAATCAGTTGGTTTTCTTCTGAGCCCCTGTTCCCGGAGTGGTGACTCTGTGAATAATTATTTATTAATAAATGCCTTGGACACATGCTTTGGCTTATGTCCTGACCAGCTAGTAACTTATTTAACCCACTCAATGTAGTCTATTTCTTCCACATAGTTCCCTTTCCTTCAGTTCTGATCTGCTTCTTCCTTAGTGTCCACCCCCATAGGCTTTTTTATTGATAGGTGATGTAAGAGATTCTCTCTACATGCTCCCAGAAGTCAGAGGAAGATACTAGTTGGCCTCTTACATCATATACCCCCTTATTGCTCTGAGACAGTCTCCCATTGATCTTAGGGTAGTTGACATCCAGTAAGTCTTAGGATGCTCCTGTTTCTGCACTATATAGTGCAGGGATTATAGGGTTCCCCTCCCCCATCAGGCTTATGCCTATAGCTAGCGATTTATTGGGTGTTTGGATCTAAATACAAGCCCATGCTTGCATAGAAAGTGCTCTTACTCATTGGCCATCTCTCTAGTCTCTGATTACTAGTATTTGACATGAATACTTATGCAAAAAGTGATGGCTTGGGGACTGAAGAGACAGCTGAGTAGGTACAAGTGCTTGCTGTGAAACCATGAGGACCTGGGATCTAATCCCAGGTAAAAGCTGGGCATAGGCAAAGGAGTTTAAAGCTTTCACTTCAGGGAGAAGCCCTGTATCAAGAGAGTGTGGCAGAAAATGATACAGCTGCTCACTCAATGTCCTCCTCTAGATTATTCACATGATTGCACATGGATTGGGTAGTGCACAGACACACGCAACACACACACACACACATGCTAGCTTTGAATTCTTTGCCCATTTTATTTATTGTTTGTTATTATTATCCTGCTTTTTAATTTTTCTTAATTTAATAGGTTTCAAATACTTTGTTTATTGCTCAGAAGAATTGTGTCCATATTGTCTTTATTTATAATTCTTATGCTATCAAATATATGCTTTCATTTTTGGCTCTCGGTACTTTAGAATGTTAAAGGATTTTCTTACATTGTGTTTTCCCCTAGAAGTCCTATAGTTTTTTGTAGATTGATTTCTTTTTCTTATATTTAAGCTAATTTCAATACTATATCATTTGAGGAAGAAGCAAGAAAGAACTATGATACAGATTAAATGTCCAATCATTCTAGCATGACCCTTCAATGTCTATCGACTTCAGTAAGTGAAAGCAATATTTATATTGTTAGTCCATTGTCTAAAGTACCTAGAGTTTATAATAATAATGATTTACACATGGAAATATAGCACTATATTTTAATTAATAGTGTCTTGAGCATACTATAGGTTTCAAACAAAATAATCTTCAGTATACTAATTAGCATGGAAAGTTTCAAAATAGATAGTGGATTTCCATAAAAATGTATTTCCAAGAAACCATGTAAGTCTGACCTGAATTTGAGAAATTTCATTAATTCAAATGTTTCTTAGACGTTTTAAAAGAAATGAAGCTACACATTGGGAATTCATAGTGTTACACACTGATCACTTTTAGAAACATTTTGGGGTTTAAGGACCTGCACATAGCAGACAAGAAAATTGGAAACATCTTGATGTCTAAGACCAATGCAGGCAGTGGGGACACACACCCACTCCACCTCTACCCCTTCACACACATGGACACACACATCTTTTAACTGGTTAACTTACACCAATGTCTGAGCTACGGTGTGCATTTAAATGTATAACTGCCTTTTAAAGTGAATGAGGGAACAAACAGTGCTTTTCTTTCATTTACTCCCTTTTATATAATTTACCCTCAATTAAAATTTTGTGTTCAAGTTACAAAAACAGAGAGTTTAAGATTAGGGCAAAAGATGAACAATTTTCTCTCTGAAATATCAACAATACAAAGCATAAACCATGCCACTTGACATAACAGAAATCAGTTTTGTCAGGAACTATCATGAATGATCATTGTAAGTTAACAAACACTGTAAAGATGGACAAATTGTGTATAATAATTCTCATTTGAAGACTATGGCTAAATGACCTTACATGCGATAGGTCACATGTAAAACCAAAACCCAGTTGCACATAAGAGCTTCCAAGTGACTGTAGTCACTTTCAATAGTGATTTAGGATGGGCTCAGTGTTTCCAACATCTGGGGGTGATAACATCCTATACATTCTTCATAAGGATGTGAAATATCAGATACATTATAAAGTTGTGTTTTATGCTTGGGTGGTATAAAATTCTTAGAAAGCAAGATTTAATAAATGACAAAACCATAGGAATCATATTATATTATACACAGTAATCAAGCGCTGGTATTCCATTCCTTCACTTCAGAAAGTTGGGCTTTATGATCACAGGGCCAAAGGGTTAAGATGATATCTTTACTTAATATATTGCATGTAGCCACACTTATATTGCTAGGTAAGGCTTAAGTTTAGTGAAAAGAGAGCCTGCGAGTCTTTTGTTGTCACCAGAACATAGGCTTCAGAGCAATTGCATTTCTGTTTCTCTTGTTATTAGGGGCTGCATGCTCTCCTACCATGTTACCATGATTCAGGAGACAAATATATGTCCAGTATTTTATGTTGTGTTAGCTTTAGGCTATGATACAAATGCTCTTTAAATTTCTTTAAAGAAGTTGAACTTTTACATAATATAAACTCCTAATAAATAGAAAATCAAGGTGCTAGAGAGATGATCCAGTGATTAAAAGCACTTGTTGCTCTTGCAGAGGTTGTAGGTCTGGCTCCCATCATCGATATGGTGGTCCATAGCCATTCATAACACCAGTTTTATGGAGGGAATCCAATGCCCTCTTCTGATATCTGCAAGCATTAGGTACATATATGACACATAGGAGCAAATGCAGACAAAGCACACACATAAAGTAACTAAATCTAAAATTCAACACAAAAAAAGTTATTTAGTTTTTATTTTTAGAGAAAGCCTTTTGTGTAGCACAGCTGTCCTTGAGCTTGTTATGTAGCCAAGATATGCCATGAACTTCTCCCCTTTGCCTCTGTCTCCTGAATGCTGGGTTGATAGATGTGACCCCAGTCAAACACATTTTCTGAACCAGAAAAGTACGTTCCTAGAACTACATTTATTCAACACACAGGCTTAGGTTAAAATATTTCTTTCTTCGTTTCACTGAGTTAAAGGCAATAGAATAGAGTGGATCTTCCTAAATGCCCTAGGCATTATACAATCAGTATCCAAAACCACAGACAAAACTAGATGTGGTCTCCTTTCTTTCAGGTTTCACACTAGAGAAACCTGGATATAATTGTATATGCTTTGAAAAAGAATTCTCCTCCTGATCGTTATTACCACGCCAGATCTGGAAAGACAAGTTCCTTTTAGTACCACTGTATTTTCAATATGGCTCTATTCTAAACACAGACTAGAGAGCGGGGACAAAAGTTCATTTCTATTGTTTTCAAGCAGTAGAGGCAAACACACCTAAAGAGGACCCAGAGGGAGTCACCCATAAACCAGGTATGGCTCAAACTTATTTTCTTTCGGTCTCTCAGAACTGCAGATCCAGAGAGTCTATCACGTCCTAGGTAAGCAATCTATAAGTGAACCATATCCCCAGCTCAGTACTTTTTGACTAATTAAGGAAGGGGTTCTTAAGGTGATTCAGAGTGACTTCGTTACACAACAGCTATGCGTTCTAGAATCATGTCACGTAAAAATTTTACAAGGTTTTGACTAGGATATAACTGCATGGAACCTTCAAGTCTTTGTAGCTAACACCTTAAAAGAAAAAAGTGTGTAGGTGAGGATGTATACAGGGGCAAAGACACTCAAAATGTCAGGATCACCATGGGAGGAAAGTTTTTCTATTCCCCCACCTAGTACTCATACTGAAAGCTAACCCTTGAAATTCATGTACAAAAATATTTCAAAGGCTGTAAACATTAGTCTGCAATTGACAGTACAAAAAGAGCCTGAGGGGTGGGTCCACTGGTAAGTCACATGGCCGCTAGTGGGACCAGTTCTCCACGGATCTCCAGCTTCAGTGGGAGGTTCCTGTGTGGCTGAACCGTAAAGCTCTCCTAAGGGAGATTCACAGGGAACAATGGCACAGAGGGTTGGTTGGGAGGGGTCATCCTCAGACACAGGCAGGACACAGCATACGGGCACAGAGACGCATCAGCAGCACTGGGACCTGGGCTTTGTTGTGATGGACTCCTCGACCAGTTTAATTCTGTCCATGTCGACTTCTTCGCTAGGAAAGCTTTGCTGGTTTGCGATCATTTTTTCCACTAAGAAGCGGGTGGCCTCATCGATATTTATATTATCCTGTGATGGGAGCAGAGAAAAGGAGGATTAGTGTTGGCCTTGGAAGTAAATGTTCAGTGCAGTAAGGGGCCTCGGGCATCACACCAAAGGATGCCCTATAAGCAAGTCAATTACCTTTTCATCAGCGCTAATGTCTGCTACAGTAAGAATTGAAGACACTGGTTTAATTGATTCGCTGGGTATTCTTTGAAAGTTTCACATACGTGCAGAGTGAATTTCAGTCATTGTCACTTCCATGACTCTCTCACCCTCCTCACCCTCCTCCTCCCCCTGGAAAGCCCCTTCTTATCATGAAGTCTCCCTACTATTTTCAAGTCTTTGTGTGTGTGTGATTTATGGAGTTAACTGTTGCAGCTTAAGTGTGAGGTTACTTAGTGAGACACACGTTACAACACTTTTGTGACCCCACGTGACATCTTGGAGAACATCGACTGGAGAATAGCACCCAGCCTGGGAGCTTTCTGATAGTTCCTTTTGATCAACTTCAAGTTTCCCATTCTTGGTGGGAATGGGATGGCATCCCATGTGTGCATCGTGCAGGTGACACCTGGATTAAGGTCACTGCTGCCATGCAGCTTCCTGTTGACAAGTTACAATTAGCCCTTTGGACTTCGGGAATACAAATAGGTAAAGATCCTGTTTTGTATGCACCTTTCCCTGCTAACTTTAGCACCTATTACTTATCCTTTAAGCAACCATCACTGAGATACTGGAAACCTTCTTTTCGTTTGTACCAGATAATCAGTGTTTACCAGCTAGGACTCAACAGTGAGGAAAAATGTATTTCTCATTAGTTTGGGCACATCAGGGACTCTTATCAATTTTACCCATTAAACCCATTACAATAATTCTCCACTTTGTGATTGTCCTATAATTTTGTAGCTTCTACAAGCAGGCACCAACACTATGTGATATGTCCACACTGTTTTGTGAATGTTTTTCTTTCTTGCAGGCAACACACTATTTCAAGGATATTTTCACTTTATATTCCCATTAGCTGTGGGATCATGTCTGTCTGGTGGTATCTTTATTCTGCTCATTTAAAACATTGTATTTACAAACTGGATTGTACGAAGTAGGACAGTTCATTCTTTATATAGTTTGATTGCCTCCTGTCCTTTTGGCTGAGAAAGCCACTAAATATAAGTACATGTCACACATCACACATACACACACACCCCTGCTCACCTACTTATTTTAAATATATTTATAAATAAACATGACTATAAATGCACATATAAACTCACATATTTTTAAGTATGAAGCTATTTGCACTAATGTTTCCAAACAAATCCAACACTATGAAGTGCATTGTTGCCTGCTCTCTCACTTGTGGAAACTTTCTCAGACAGTGGGACTGTATAAGTGATGCTTCTCTTCAGGTTGATTTCACCATACTGCTTTTCTACTCCCAGGACAACCTTAACACAAACAAGGCTCTTTGAATTTCTGAGTGTTTTTAAGTTCTTGGCATTCTTTCTCCTCATTGGTTACTCTTTTATCGCTGTGAAAAAAACCATAATGACCAAGGCAACTTATGGAGGGAAGGCTTTATGAAAGTGGGAGATTATTCCATGATGGTTCTCATCAGAGGGATGAAAGCAGGTGATGAGGGACCAATCAAGGGGCAAACTCAAAGTGTTGAGGGGTGATAGTCACTGACCAAGGAGTCTCATAGAGGCAGAATGAGTGGTCCAAGCTATACACTGTTTGGTCAAATATGGTGTCTTATGCTGTCATTAGTTTCAAGAACTAATGTGGTAGAAGATGAAGCTCTGGGGTTCTGTCACCATCATGGGCCAGAGAAAGCAGGCAGGCATGGCGGCTGGAACAACTATCTAAGAGGGAGAGATCATCACATTTTAAACTATAAGCAGGAAACAGAGAGAGAAAACTGGAAATGATTTGAGACCACAAAACTTTAAAACTGGTCCCTAGTGACATATTGACTCCAACAAGGCCACACCTCCAAAGCTTCCCCAAATGGCTCCATCAATTGGATCCAATTTTAACAGATGAGCCTATGGAGAGATTCTCCTTCAAGCAGGACAGCTCTCTATCACTGGTTACTCAGAGAGGAGTGGGAACAGAAACCCCACACTACAGTGAAATAAGCTGCAATGCTTCATATTAAAATCCATTCTGTGCCACGAAGGAGAAAAGACTAAATTTGTGAACTCAAGACTATCTTCTGACTATATACCTATTAGAAACCACACCACTAGAATTCCAGCAAAATCCAGATGTTAAGTTAGTTGCGAACCATCCCAGAAATAGATCTATTGGTAGTACCTAAAGCCCTGATCCAATTCCTTCCAAACCTTTAAAGTGAAAATTCATAATAATGTTATACTCCAGATTCTAGAGTCCAGAAGACTCCTGAGTTACCATACAGGAAATCAGGTAGAAGCTCTTCCTAGAACATTTGAAAGAAGTATACAACTGGATAAAAATGATCCCTTATCAATTTGTTCCCCTTCTCTCTTCTATTCTCTCTTCTATATGGTATCTTGTCTAAAAATGTAATAAAGCCAATCACTAATACAGTTTCAAGTGATAGGTATTATGACTTTGACAATCATTTATGAACTTTATAGGTAATTTTTATATAAATTTAAAATTTGTTAGCTAGAAGATCAAATAAATCCTACATGGAATTTTAGAGGCAATATAGGAAATTCCCCAACATATATGTGTAACTGTATACATACTGCTCTTCTATGAGAAGTTAAAGCAAATTGTCCAGCATGTACATGGGAGCAGAGAGAGGCAGTCTTGAAAAATTCATTCTCTCCATGATGCCTTCCCTCCTGTGATTTACTCCTTCCTGCCAACTCCTGCATCACCTCTGAGCTTCATCCTTCTTCTACCACAACTGTCTGTGCATGAAAGTAAGGAAAACATAAGACACTGTATTTATCAAAACAGCAAATGGCCAGGACCACTCACTCTGCCTGCATGAAACTCTTGGCCAATGACTCAATGCTTTGAGGCTGCCCTGTGATGTGGTCTTTCCTTGCTTGCTTTCAACATTCTGATGAGAACGGACATCAAATAATCTCTCACCTGTGGATAAAACTAAAAGCAACCTGACAGAAATCCCAGAGCCATTACTCCGGAAGGAGATTTGGAGGAACAATAATGTACATACATACATGCACATATATGTGCATGCGCACGCACACACACTACATACGTACATCTATAGCACGCATATTATAATCTGGAACAGTTTAAAGAATATGCAAATTTAGAGGTTAATGTTTATCACAGAATTTCTCAAAAAGGTCCTTATTTTTTATGCAAGTCTGATGGTTATTGAAACCTCATATTTAAAAATTCCAGGGTATACAACCCTTTAGTATAATGTACCTCTGACCTCTGAGGGTTTTTTACCTTAGTTTTCTAGTGGTTCCACATGGTTAAGCTTCTCAAAATTTTTCTTAGTGTTTCTATTTTCTAAAACAGAAAAAAATGCAGTTCCCAAAGATAGGAGGAAAAAATCCATTCATTTATTCAGGAGGAAGCACATAGTCAATGTTGATGTGTTGCTCTTGCTTAAAGCTCTCAGAGCTAATACAGTCTGTCACTGACTGTTCAGTATGAGTCGTGCATGGGACCTTCATCTTTTAAAGATATTTCCTCATGTTTTTGCTTCTTCCAAAAGAACAGCTTATCTCCCATTCACTCCAGCAGCAGGAGAGAACACCATGGTTAAGAACTCAAACTAGCAGAAAATGTCATGCCATTTTGCTCTGAACTACAGCTCTGCTCTCCTGCTCATGGCTCTGTCAGCTAACTTTGAAATCACGTCAGCTTCAGAGGGGGAGACAGTACCATATCCACACTATGCTTTTCTTATTCTGGACTTACAAACCTCCTTGCAGAAATCCATTTGAACACTTTACATTCCACCACAGCCCAACAAGGACATCAGAAATAGATTGATCAGTGAAGCCAGCTCACCTTGGCAGAGGTTTCAAACCATCCAGCGAAGCCATGGTCTTTACAGAACTGGTCCATCTGGGAAGGAGTCTGGCTGTTGTCCTTCTTCTGGTCACATTTGTTAGCTAGGAGGACAGCAGGAATGTGGCTGCCATTGGGAAGATGAACTTTACTATCCAGATCGCTTTTCCATTTTAGGACTGCATCAAATGTGGAACTTCTTGATATATCAAAGACTACAAATGCTCCAAGAGCCTCCTTGTAGTATACTCGGGTCATATTGCCAAACCGCTCCTGTCCTAGAGATGAATACAGAAGGAGATTAAATGGTCACAATGGAGAAGGTCACATTTAGGTGCAGGTGCATGCTCCACAAACCTAAAATCTATTTTCAGAAACAAATATCTCCCACTTTACTGCAGAATGGACTGGTGGCATTAAGGACATTCACACAGACGTACAACCCACAGACTTAGCAAAAGTGGACGACAATTTGCTTGACAGGAGGAACTAGTCCTTTGTAAGACACAGTCACTGTAAACTTCGGGATGTCATTATGGCAGGCTTCACAGATAACCATTGCAGCTTTCTCTTCCACTGGGCTAAGAGAAGATAGGCACTTGGGAAAACAGAGAGGGAGAAGGGGAAGATGAGACAAGAATAGAAAAATCTGAACTTTATAAAATACAGAGAGTTGACATGGTAAAGGCCAGTCAAAAACATCAGGACCATACAGGAGACAAGGTAGCTTGCCCCTTTACACCTCTCCCTTTAGCTACTTTGACTCAGTACCAAAGATGTTCTCCTCTTCGAAGCAGACAGTGGAAAGCATGCACTTTCACAAGAAGTGGTACAGCCCATTGTGTGGTTGTGAGAAGGTTCCATTGCACAGTTCTTCTGATGCTGTCCTTTGAAAAGGACTTAACTTCAGTTAAACACTGAGCAAATTCTGCTACACTGCAGACTGACCTGCAAAGCTTGCTGTTACTATCTGCTGCAGAGCAAGTTTGCCTATAATGAGGTTACCAGTCTTTATCTCTTAGATTAGAAGGGAAAAAGATGCTTGATTCAGATCACAGTGACACTAACTAAAGGAGACAAGCCTTCTGACTCCTTGTCTACAGGCTTACAGTTCTAAACTATCTTGTAGTTGCCTGGAGTTCTTAAGCTCATCTTTAGGCTGTTCCTGATTAGATTCAGAAGGGGGAAATGAGTGGCAAGCAGTAAGAATCTAAGATCATCACTTTGTTCTAAAACAAAGACAGCATGGTAGCAAGCTTTCTTGTTAGAAACATGATGGGGAACAAGCTTTATCCACATTTTATTATCTTTTCTTTTCACAAATTCGAAGCTACCCCAAACTGCAAATACTTTTTCTTCAAATTCTATAATACCTTTATAATTGTAAACACTGCCTTGCGACTCTTCATAGGTCCAGTCATTTGAATTTCATAACAAATGATCCTGTGTCAGGACCTATCATGCTCAAATTTGTTGGTAAGATAAATCTAATTTTACTTTACTTGGGTAATTCATTAGATCATAATGCTGACATTTAAGGAAACGTAACCTGCACCTTTCTCTGTAAAGGTACATTGAACAATTAGGCCAATATGTTCACTTAGAATATTTTGACAGTCCAAGAACAAGGACACCAATTCTTCAAAAAAGTCTGGACAGATGCGTTGAAGTTGTTTGGATTTCAACTTCTACTAGTGACCCTAAAGAAATCCACTGTTATGAACCTTAATTACTGAACACTGAAGAGCTATGGACAAGTATCTAACTCCTCTAAGATAAGAAAGATGGAAAGGTTAATGTTTCAGGGTAATTATATTGTTCTCAGTCGTCCATCCTTTGAATTTCAAAGATAAGGTGCCAAACAGACTAGTAAAAGAATGGATAACTATATATCCAAAGAGCTGCTGAGCTTTTCTTATTTTTTCTGAGAGTCTCCTGAAAAACCACAAATAATTTTTGCTAATCATAACCCATGGTATTAAAAGATGTACTCATATGCCCTTTCTGATAACTCATACAAAATCAGAAGTGTCTATGGTAAGGAATTTGGGGGGAAGATATGTTGGCTTAGAAATGTCAGATAGTTTCTCTAAGATGTCAAGACTAGAAAAATATTCTTCCTGACAGGCTTCACATCACAAACTATACTTAAAAAATCCTGTATGTAAAATGAAAAGAAAAAGTGTCAGTTATACAATTAAGCAAGTGAAGAGGAGAGGAACTGACAGGGGGACCAGATGTCAATCACTTACCCAGTGAAGATCTGCATCCAGAGTAAGACCAGAAAGAGGAATCTTGTATAAGAAAGACCCAGTTAACAAATTGTTAGAACATACATTTACCAGAAGGAAGATGACCCTGCCCATGCTGAAGGGCCTGGCTTGGAACCTGAGTCTTTGAGTAAGAAAAATTTGAGTAAGGGAGGAAAATTATCCTCAGTAGTTATGGGGGGTGGGGGTGGGCTTAGGAAGTTTTGCTTCCTGCAGAGTGTGCATGTTTAGAGTCAAGTCTTGCATAGATAGGAAAGTTGATCAAAACATAGAGGTTCACCATTCTATGTTTTGTTTGTTTGTTGAAACAAAGAGAGAGAGAGAGAAAGAGAGAGAGAGAGAGAGAGAGAGAGAGAGAGAGAGAGAGAGAGAGAGACATTCAGAGAGAACCCTATGCAACAACTTCTTTGGGCAGAGCCAGAAGAGCCATTACTGGTCAAAACTGGGAGACAGATGGGAACATCAGGTTAGTGGAGCTCTCTCATTGTACTGATGAGAGAACAGAGTCCCAATGAGAGACCCAAGTTCTTTGAGTTGATTGTACTACTATACTGTCTGACTTGTTAACCCAGTCTTTGCTGGAATAGACATTTCTGTTAGTGTCCCATGTGGCAGAAGAGATGCTTGTCCATGTGAGTAAGAGTGACTTCCTCAAGCACAGTATAGTCCTGCTTCAATATCAACCCCTCTCTCAGTCACCTTGTGCTTTACTACAGTAGCTAAGGAAAGATCCCTTATTGCCAAGCGCACCAGTCACACTGCAACTAGGGGCAGTCTTTGTCATCCTCATTGCTGCTGACATCCTGACAGCACATTCTCAACAACTCTCAAAATGTTTTGTCTCTTAAACAATGTGCTACCGCCTCTGGAGGATGGGATGTGGATTATAACTTGAAAGTTTGGCAAGCATGGAGAATGAGAACAGCAAGTACAGAGAGAGTTATGCAGGCGCTGAAGATACCATACGAGCTCTCACATAGGCAAATGCTGAAATCTTAAAATATATAAGTTGGCAAAGGATTAAACTATTTATCTTGCTATTTGGAGGACTCCACACTAAGGACCCTGAGGATGACCAAACAGCAAAACTAGTGTTTTTTCCAGGAATAAATAGTCCCATTTGGCTAACACACACACACACACACACACACACACACACACACACACACACACACAGAGACAGAGAGAGAGAGAGAATTCTTTGCTGTGTCTCTTTAAAACAAATGATAAATATTAATGATAAAACAATGAAGGGTTTATCAGAATTCACAGAAACATGTTCTTGGGATTCCCATCAAGGCTTTTGCTTGGGTCTTTCCTCTGTGTTGTATTTGTGCCTCCCTGTTGATGAGCCCAAATGTTCCCAGTAATATTAGTTGGGATTCAGAACATACATTCATAACACAAGCCAAGAGGCGGTAGAACGAAATGGCCTTTACTTTTCCCACTTTCAGGTACTTACCTCTTCTCCATCCGCTGACAGCTAACATGAGTTACCCACTAACTGCACAAGGTCACTTGGAAGAGACGTCCAGTTTCTGATTAGTAAATGGACGGTCTCTTAAAGAAAATCCTTAAATCTCATGGTGCCCTTAGAGACGAAATACTGGCAACAGGCAATCTCTGGTCATATATTTTAAGAAGATTATTATCTATGTAAATAAAAATTCCTTGCTAATTTGTGTTCAAATTCGTAATAGCTTTAAATGATGGCATTGTTCTTAACCCTTTAATTAAGTGTATTCACCAAGAATAGAAAGTATCCTGTCTCCAGATGTAAATTGTTATCCATGTCTATAAACTGGCCTCCACCAGAGGCTCCTGAGATGGCCACTTAGAGATGTTCTGATGGCCCTTCTATCAAAGTGCTGTGACACTAGGGAAGGTTTGACTGAGGGAACATGGATACCAAGCAGGCTGTCTGACTCAATGATAAGCTCCTAAAGAGTAGTGGGAATGTGGGTGTGTTGTCAGGGTGCACTAGAGCCAAAGATAGAACAATGCCTCTCAGCTTTAGTATAAATCAGAGTCACCCACAGTGTCTAATGGATGACAACCTTCCAAGTGGTTTGAAATCGGATCGGCAGGTATGCAGGATTGCTAATTGTTAGCCTCAACTCCCCTTCACAGAATATTTTAGAGTGAGCTCTATGACCAGTTTAAAACATGAGTCTTATATTTCTTAGCTGCCTTTGCATCTAGACACGCCTATTGTACTGGACCACTGAAACAAATAATACAGCCTAGAAATAGCTGAGTGGTGGAAAGCCAGTTTTTGTCTATGAAGATTTTATGGTACTGTACATTAGTCCTGGAATGCCCAACCTTAGACTTATGTGTGAAAAAAAACTCTTCTACTAAACTGGGTTGGATAGATACATTTGTCAGGTAAAGCCAAGTGTACTGTCAGAGCAACCGCTAAAAAAATCTGTGTATGTTACTGACAGTAGACGCTAAGGCCCCTGTGGTTCTGATGAGAGAGACTCCAGATAATCAGAATAGGAACTACAACGTGTTCAGAATAATCTCAATAATCAGTCACAAGCCATGGTAGAGGATGTGTAAGTAAACTATACAGATAAAATCCAGTAGGGGGAAAGTGGGGTGGGAAAGAAGCCAGGAAGTTAAAATAGCAAATAGAAAGCGCAAAGCTACATATATTTATATATAACCCCCACCCCCAGTTTTCTTCTCATCTCTGTCTCAGAATGCAGACTGAAAGAGCCACCCATTCCTGACTTGCTGGGTCAAAGCGGCAAGGATTTTGATGAGAACACTTGGATGGGATTCTAAAATGTTTCCTTGATCTCCAGTCTCGCCATTCAGAAGACGTCTCCCATGTTTATATAGAAACAGAAAATTCCATATGGAAAGCCTATAAAAACCAAGTGGTGAGCATCCCATACGTACAATGGATACAATGTCTCCAAGAATGTATTTGAAAATAGCACTTCATTCCTGGGCTACCTAGCTCTCAGGGCTTCATCAGTGAGTGTTTACCAGAGACCAGACAAATATCTATAATTAATGCTTTGATTTTTTTAAGGGTGTGATCTTATAACCATGTACCACTGAAACAGCTCATCACATTGCAGAAATGTCCACAGTTTAGAAAATGCGTTTTAAAAAGAATGGAGCCAATGAAAACCTGTCTGCTGTGGAATTTCTGAACGTCATAAGCAAAGAAGCATGTGACTCTGTGAGCAAATGTCTGGAAATGTTGGAATGAAGGAGGTAAGAGATGGTAATTGTTATGAGTCTTCAATATGAGGTGCATGCTCTAACTTGGGTTCCTTCAGTACAATGGGAAACACTTTGTTGAGTCCTGTACCAGACTACTACTGTGGTCTTTAATTTGAAGAGGTTACACGAACCTGTTTGGCCGCCTTTCTAGAAAGTGTTTTGTAATCCTCAACCATTATGCTTCTCAAAGCTTTTCTGATTGTACTAACCTCTACAATCTCCAGAACAGCGGTATTGAAAAAGAACTAGTAAGTGAGTCATGGCTAGTGGCTGGTTCCACCTTTTGTTTTGCAACCAGAGAATACTTTTATTCTTTTGGAATTTAGTATGATTCAACCTTGTAAATCACACACGGCACATGCTTAGCCTTTGGGGAGTGTTTTGGCACGGTCTTTGTTACACAACCTCTCCCTCATTCAAACACTATGAGCTAAGCAGGATTCACTAGTAACTCAAAGTTCAAATCAAGCATAGTTAAGGCTGTAGTTCTGCAAATTCCAGCCCAAATCCAAGTTATTTGTGCTTCTTGATACCTGCATATTAAGACATCTTGCCCAGCAGGGCAGTGGTGGCGCACGCCTTTAATCCCAGCACTGGGGAGGCAGAGGCAGGTGGATTTCTGAGTTTGAGGCCAGCCTGGTCTACAGAGTGAGTTCCAGAACAGCCAGGGCTACACAGAGAAAAAAAAAAAAAAAAAAAAGAAAAGACATCTTGCCCAAGCTCAGACTCTCTGAGAAAAGCTTAATAGTGTCTAGTTACCTCCTGAGTTTTTCTCTTGTTCTGTTATTTGCAGTTGTGTATTTACTGAATGCTAACAGGGTTCCTGTTAGAGCAACAGCCAACACCAGAGATTCCTGGTGGAGATTAAGTGTTTCTTTCCTTCCCAGTAAAGCTCAGGCTTCAGATGTTTGCAAAGGTGCAATGATGTGTCATTATGGCAGGCAGATGGGCTATGTTTCCCTCCCGGCTATGATATCTGTTCAAAAAGGATGAAGTTGGGTGTGCTGGCTCATTCTTGTACTTTCAACAGTAGGGAGGTCCAGGCAGGGGGATCTAGAGTTGGAGGCCAGCTTGTCATAGAGAGGAAGAAAAAGTGGGGGGGGGGGGGATGCAAAGAGCAGAAGTGATAAACAGAGAGAAAGGGCTTGTTGTTGTTGTTCAGATTTTTCTAAACAGGGTTTCTCTGTGTAGCCCTGACTGTCCTGAAACTCACTCTGAAGAGAAGGCTGGCCTCAAATTCTGACAGCCTCTGCCTCCCAACTGCTGGGGCTAAAGGCGTGGGCCATCACCACTCTGAACTCCTGATCTTGTTACTTCAACTCTCTAAACATAATTTAACATAGTTGGTACCCTACTAATTTGCACATAATAAAAGAAACTGAATTGCGATCCCAAGCAGGGACTCCAAACCATCTCTGTGAAAAAGCTGCACTGGATATCCCTACTGGTGATCATCACTTGGTAGGGCAACCTTCAGGATGTGAGATGATGTCAAGAAGCAGTAGAATGCCCATCAGTGACCTGGGCAGTAGGAGCAAGTGTTGCAAACAGTGCCTCTGGCTTTAAAGGGTGACACTTGAAATATATCTTTAGTTGTTGCAGGGGGAAAAAAAGAACAAAGCAAGCTACACCCAAGGTGAAATAACTCTGAGAAGCTGATACTGATGTGGATAAATGCATTCTTCTTATCCATGTTAGACTCTGCTCTGAGGCAAATGAGTGTCAAGTCTATAAATTCAACACTTCTTCATGTGAAGTGGCTATAAAAGAACACAGCACTTACTACCTGGCAGGCAGAAGTCATGTGTCCCTCCAGGCTCCTGCCAGCTGTGCCGTAACCACACCCTCCAGGGACTTTGGGGTTTGCAGGCTGTGGAAAGGGTGCTAAGGTGTTCTCCAGTTTAAAACAAGATCCCATTCAGAAGCCTCTTGGCAGAGGACCTCCTGAATGTTTCTAATGGTTAAGCAGGTTAACCTTTGCTACCATTTCCTTTAAACTTCACAAAAGTTCACCTTTTGTTGAAAGCCCATAAGACACCTACCTCAGCAGTTAGAACACAGGTGTTCATAAACCCCCTCTCGAAGACAATGGTTCTTACATTCCATAGTAACAAATGAAAGCAAAAGGAAACAATTCAGCGTTTGTGGGATAGGGAGGGACCCAAGGGAAGGCATTAAGTATTGGCTTAAGGAGGGGAAGGCATCCAGAAAGTTTCAGAACTTTCCCAACTCTTCCCCAGGGTCACCAGGCCTCCCAAGTGAGAGGAATTTCAGGAACGGAGTTTCCCTTCTCAAAGGCTTGGCTAGGTTCCAAGTTTTTCTCACCCACAGCTCCAACCCCTCTTGGTAAATTATAAGTTTGTCTGTCACCACAAGGAGGTAAAATTTCTTGGCTCCGGAGAGAGAAAACCCTTACATCAGAGAGGCACAGACCCAAGTCAAATGGGGAGTGAGGGGGCGGAGAGGTTGTTGAAAAATAACTGGGCTTTGTTGGTTTTAGGTATACCACCAACACAGAGGTTCTCAACCTTCTTAATGCTGACACCCTTTAGTACAGTTCCTCATGTTGTGGTGACCCCCAATCATAACACTATTTTTGTTTCTACTTCATAACTATAATTTTGCTACTGTTATGAATCATAATGTAAATATCTGTGTTCTCCAAAGATCTTAGGCTTCCCTTGCCAATGGGATCAGACCAAAAGATTGAGAACCGCTGCACTAACCGATAGTGAAACTTCAGGCATGTTCTTTAGCCACCAAGAAGTTCAGTAGGAGAGGGGTTAGATCTCCCATAGTCGACTTTCCAGGACCCTTTCAGCCCCTCCAGGCGTCCCTCATCTTTCTGTTCCATTTATTCACTTTAAAAGCACGGCCGCTGAGAGCTCAGGCAGAGAAAAGCTCAGAGAAGAACTAGGAGGCAGAGAGGAGTGAGAGTCTGGTGGTACTGGGACTCTGCCCTCTTACCCGCGATGTCCCACAGCTGCAGGCGCACGAGCGTCCTGCTGTCCCAGTTGAGAACTTTGAGGGCGAAGTCCACGCCAATGGTGGCACGGTAGTGCTGGGAGAAGAGCTGGTGCACATAGCGCTTGATAATGCTAGTCTTGCCCACGCCGAGCTCTCCAATGACCAGCACCTTAAAGAGGTGCTCTCTGGTCTCCGGCGCCGCGGTGGCCGTCGCACCCTGTTGCCCGAGTCCCTCGCCCGCCATGGGTGCCATGGCCCTGGGAACTTGTCTCCCAAGGCCGACAGGGCCGATCTTCTGTCCGCGCACCCAGCGATGTAGTCACGCGAGTCACCAGACCAGGAACCTACTGAGCGCTGCTAGCCCAGGACAGTCTGGGTGCACCCTGCATGGGGCGAGCCTGATCCCGGCACTTCCTCATTCCAAGCGATCCTGCCCGATCCACGGCGCCCCCTGCTGACATTAGACAAGGAGAGCCTGGAGGTCAGAACCAGGGTTGATGTCTAGCAACCAGGGGTGGGAGTCAGATGACCGAACTTGCAAAGGACTAAGGGTGGGCCCCATGAGCTTTAGAGAAAGCTGCATGCTGCTTGCCATAATGACAGCAATTTCCATCGTCTGCAATGATGTGTGAACATTCTCTTTTCTCTACTCCTTAGCCAACATTTATTAGCTCTCCCCGATTTGGTAATAGCTATCCTAATAAGTGTGAGGTGTTGCCAGCATGGGGTTTTAAGTGACAGTTCCCTGATGTCAAGTTCTTTTGTTTTACACACGATTCTTTTTAGAAAAATGTTCCTTCATATCATCTTGCCTATTTGATAATTGGGTATTTGACCGTTCTGTTTGTTTGGTGTCCAACAATGTGAATTCCTTAATATTTGGATATGCAGCTTACATATACTTACTCTGAGTACACAGACTTCCTTCTTCGTTTTGCTTTGGTAGTCAGAGAAATTTCTAGTTTATAAACTTCCATTTGTCTGTTTCAGCTTTAGCGTTGGCATGAATTCCAATATCCATTGCTAAGCTCAGTGCCAACATGTGACCCAGAAATAAGTACTTTGAGGATATACCCTAAAGAAATGATATCAACTTCTCCAGGGAGGTGACTGCATGCCTAAATTCATAACAATATTATTCACAGTATTCAAGATTGGAAGTATCCACGAGCAGAAGAATGAAAACTATTTTGAGTAACTATACATAAGTTTATATTTGCAAACATATTTATGTATACACACAATGGTTTACTATTCTGTCTTAATATGGATGCTTAGTGTAGATCCTAGGTGCTTCCCTAGTGGAGGTATTAGCCATGGCGCCCACACCTTACCCCCGTGAAACTTCTTGATCATTTCAGGCCCTTCACCAAGCTGCAAAACTAGCAGGTAGGTGCTCCAAGACAGGATAGAACAATAGGTTTAGTCTGCTGTCCAGGCCCAAGGCCACCTGAGCCACAGCCTATCCTATTAAATATCTCCACAAAACAGCTAAGCTCAGATCTCCACCCTTTGAACATTTATAAAAGTGAGAAATAGGCTGGGCAGTGGTGGCGCACGCCTTTAATCCCAGCACTTGGGAAGCAGAGGCAGGTGGATTTCTGAGTTCAAGGCCAACCTGGTCTACAGAAGGAGTTCCAGGACAGCCAGAACTACTCAGACAAACCCTGTCTCGAAAAACAAAAAACAAAAAGAAAAAGTGAGAAATATCATGTGTTCCATGAAATACTGTTGGATCTCCTCCATTAGCTTCTTCTGCAGCAAGTGGCACACACACCCCAACACCCATATATACCCACACCCAACTTGATTTTGTTCCTTTCGCATAAGTACCAAGGAGTGGAATTTTTGGATCATGTAGCATCTCTACATTTAAGGGGGAACAACCTCATGCTATCTCCCACAAAGCCTGTAATATTGTCCCTTGCAGAGATCAAGAATTTCTAACAGATTCCCAGGTGCTGTCAATGCTGGGACCATGCTTTGGTTTAGAGTCCAGCCATTTCTGTGTCTGACTCAACCAGAAAGCCTGTTTTCTAAGCAACTCAAACCTTCTGTTTAACCTTTTACAAGGAAAACCCTGAAATCTGCGCTTAGCAAATAAAGCTTCATGAGTTTGAGACACGTACACAACTTAAGAATGAAGACTTTCATAATTCCAAGTAACATCGGCATTGAACAGTATCTGAGTTGGGGATGGTTGTAAAATAGGACGGGAGAATGGAGAGATCTTATAATTCTAGATTGTTTTAATGGGATGTGCTGGTTTGAATATGCATGGCCCAGGGAGTGAGTGGCACTCTAAAGAGGTGTAGCCTTATTGGAGTACATGTGGCCTTGTTGGAGGAAGTGTGTCACTGTGGGAATAGGCTTAGCGATCCTCCCCCTAGCTGCCTGGAGGCACCCAATCTTAATACCTAGGTGTCTTCTCCTGATTGCTCTAGGAACAAGGTGTAGAACTCTCAGAAACTCCAATGCCCTACCTGCCTGGATGCTGCCATGCTTCCCACCATGATGATAATAAACTGAACCTCAGAACCAGTAAGTCAGCCCCAATTAGATGTTGTCCTTTATAAGAGTTGCCTTGGCCATGGTGTCTCTTCATAGCAATGAAAACAATAACTAAGACATGGGGAAACAGTTTTTGTTTTCATACATAACAAACAAAATAATACAAATATTCTGAGACTTGTGACTGAATAAGGTCTTTTATTTGAAATAAAATTCCATTTACTACATTTAAAAGTGGCTTCAATTGATGTTCTCCCATAAATTGCTTTTGTGTTTTTGAAAAGAAGGTCTTACTCCATACCTTGAATTTGAGATCTTCTTGCTTTAGCCTCTCAACTTCTAGGACCACGCCCAGCCTTTCCACACAGCCTTTCTTCCTGTGTTTGCTTTCTGTTTCATTTGGAATCTGTTGCCCACAGTTGAGTCATCTCAAGCTTGGCCAACCAAACTCTCTCCATTTTTTAATATGCTAGATAAAGGGTTTATTTGATCTTGTCTCTCCTGGTAGACATATATGTTAATTTATTGATTCAAAATCTTACAGTTGTGTCCAGAATGTTTTCAGACACTTGAGGTAGAAAGACAAACAGACTGGACAAAGTCCTTGGTCTTGAGGACTCCCTGTTGGAGTGAGTCCCAGAGAATCAATTTCCAAATAATGTGATACATTTTTTTTGCATATGTACCTTATAAAAAAAGTAAAATACCATTTAGTGATAATCATTGGATGGGAACTAAAACTATACTAATCAGCATGGTATTCTTGAAACAAGCATTCCACACTAGTCACCCTGTTGTTATTATTTCATAGTGATACACTAGTCACAATGATTGAATCAGTGCTTATACAATTATATGACACAGTGCTAGATAGGTTCCTGAGAGTTCTACCTCCTGATCCACAGATTCAGTGAGTCACTAGGCCTGGCTTGAGCTTCTGAAACCTCAAAGCCCACCCCCAGTGACATACTTCCTTCAACAAGGCCACACCTCATAATGGTGCTACTCCCTATGGGCTTCTGGGGGCCATTTTTATTCAAACCACATCACCCACTCAGGATACCATAGTAAATTTGGTCAACCTGTTAAGTACGTATATTCCTAACAGATTTTCAATCTTTGGATGTTCTGATAAGCTTGAAGGTTCTCTGAGATGTGTAGTCTAGCTACAGTGCACCTCAGTTGGATATGTCCAGGCATTTCATCACTTTTAAATTTGAACTGTGATAGTTTGGAAGGGAGACCACACAGGTAAAGAACAGCTGTTCTTAACAATCATATAAAGAGTATAACATTTAATGGAGGCTGACTTACAGTTCAGAGCTTGAGTCTATTACTGTCATGGTGGGAAGCAGTGTGGCAAACAGGCAGACATGGTGCCAGAGAAGGAGCATAGAGCTGTACCTTTCAATCCCTGGGCAAGAGGAAGAGAGAGAGATGAACATTTGAAACCTCAAAGCCCTCCCTCAGTGACACAGTTCCTCCAATAGGGCCACATTCCCTAATAGTCCTCATCCCTATGAGCCTATGGGAGCCATTTTCTTTCAAACCACCACATTCTACTCCCTGGCTCCCATAGGCTTGTGTCGTAATGTAAAACTGTATTCATTCCAACTTCAAAAGTCCCCATCCATAATCTGTCACAGTGTCCACACTGTTTAAAAGTCCAAAGTTCAATATTTCTTTTGAGACTCACGGCAATTTCTTAACCATAACCCCTGTAAAATCAAAATGAAAAACATATCGCATACTCCAAAATATCATGGTGCATGATATACATCACCATGCCAAAATATAGGGAAAGGAGCATAGTGAGGAAATACTGGACCAAAGCAAGACTGTAAACCAGCTGGGCAAACTCCACGTTCTGCATCTCCATGCCTGATGTCAAAGCATTCATCAGATCACCAACTCCTTTCAATTTCATTGATTGCAACCCATGTCTTTCTTTTATGCTGGTCCCACTCCCTTTTAACAGTTTTCCTCTGGCACCTCCAACATCTTGGGGTCTTCAAGACGATCCAGACTTCACCTTCACAGCTTTACACAATGCCTTCCTTAGTCTCTATGAAAAGGCACTCCTGACACACACCTGGCCTCCAGGGCTTTCCTTAGCCACAGAGGAGTATTCAACAGCCCCTCTCTTCAGTCTTTGACTCTAAAGTGAAAACCATGTGGTTGAAGCTGCCAAGTTGTGCTGCTTGCTGGGGCTGGACCATGGCCCTCTCATTCAATTACATCTTCACTAGCTTTCTGTTTCTGATGGTTTCCTTTACTATCTAAGCTTAGCTGTTCTTGATCTAGCTCTGCAGACCAGGGTGGCCTTGAATTCATAGATCTACCAGCCTCTGCTTTCTGAGTGCTGTGATTTAAGATGTGAACCACCACACCCAATTCTAAGCTTTTCTTTAATTCCTTTTCACCAGTTGAAAGCTTAGCTGAGTGGGATCTTGCTCTGAAGTCACCACTCCCTTTATTCTACCTGCTAACATCACGTTTTTCTTTAATCTGTCTATACTTGCTCTGACCTCTTTTCTACTCAGACTGTATGTTTTGTATTTTTTCTTGCTCATCTTGCTCCTTTTCATTATAGATCTGCATAAGTATGGCCACTAATAACCCAGCAACATCATCAAGCATGTCCGGAAATTGCCTTGTCCAAAGCTGTTAATGTGTGACTCTTTGATTTAGCCCCAGGAAGAATTATTAGGCAAGGGCAGAAAGCAGCCACATTCTTTATTAAGATATCACAAGAAGAATCTCTAAGTCATATATTGATACACTTCTCTTCTGATTCCTCTTGAGCCAGGCTTCAATAGTCATACCACTCTCAGGACCATAGTCTTCCATGTTCCTACTAGTATGGCCCATTAAACCCCACTTAAATGTCCAATCGCTTTTCCAGTCCAACGTTCCAAAGTGTCCCATATTCTTTCAGGCAAAAGCATGGTCAGACCTATCACAGCAATATACTAGTCTCTGATACTAACTTCTGTTTTAGGGTTTTTTGTTACTATGTATCAATACATTACATAGCAACTCTTATAAAAGAAAGCATTTAAGTTGGGGCTGGCTTATAGTTCAGAGTTTTAGTCCATTATTATCATGCCAGAAAGCATGGTGGTATCCAGGCAGACATGGTGCTGGAGAAAAGCTGAGAGTTTTATATCTAGATCCTCAGGCAGCAGAAAGAGATAGAGTGACACTGGGCCTGGCTTGAGCATCTGAAACCTCAAAGCCCACCATTGGTGACACACTGCCTCCAATAAGGCCAAACCTAGTCCAACAAGGCCATACCTCCTAGCAATGCCACTTCCCATGCAGGGGGTACTTTCATTGAAATCACCAAAGAGTATATAGCATCACAAGGTAGCTCAGATTAAGAAAGATAAATGTGCAAGTTCAATCCCATATGTGGATCTTAGTACTTACTATTTCTGTAGATGTACGTGTGAGGCTGTGAGTATTAGGAGACCAGACAAAGGACCATGGAGGAGGGAAAGAGGTATTGATGGGGAGGCAGGAGAGTGAAGAAGCCCAGGTGCTATTAAGGTGGAAAGGAGGCTTGTGAGGTGGGAGGGTATCGGATGGAGTAGACAAGATGAGGAGAAACTACTGCACAACCGTGTGTGTGTGTGTGTGTGTGTGTGTGTGTGTGTGTGTGTGTAACTCTTGACTACACACTTTTAGGTTCTATAATTAAATATAAGGGCATTTATTTATTGAACTCTTGCTTGCTTTGAGCATTGGTCTATGTATAACACCATCCTGATTGGCAGATCAGTATAAAAAGTTTCTGCTTTCTCTAGAAATTTTTGAGTTTTAGACTAACAAAAAGTTCTGCTTTTGAATGAACATGTCCAACAAAAGGTTTAATACAAAAGTCAGCTCAGATTCTTTTTTTCTTTGCCTCCTCCTTCTGACCCTGAGCTGAGGAAGCAGTAGGAAGAGGTAGGGCTCTGTGCAGCACGTGCTGCTAGAACAGACTCACAAGCTCTTCCACTGTAGATGAGATTAACAACATTGACGCTGATATTGCCCAGGGCCTGACAAACAAGCTGGCCAAAGAGTTGGCACTGATGTCAGCTATTTTAATGGGGACATTGATCTATCTTCCTTGGATGCCACACTGTTGTGCAAGATGAAAATGGAGTAGATCCAAGTGAGGTAGGAGATAGAGGTCACCATGTTGACTGCCAGGCATCAAGGTCCTCACCTCAATGTCAGTGTCTCCTTGGCTTCCTGAGAAGGGCTAAGGACCATAGAGGCAGCAGAAAAGGGAGCTTGGAGATTTTGTGATTTTCATTATCCTTGATTTTCTGAAATAAGTTCAGACTTAGTATGGATCTTCCTGTATTCAGTGGACTTGTACTAGTCCATCTTTCTGTTTCTATTGTTGCAACAAAATATCCCAAAGCAACAACTCGAGGGAGGAACTGATTCATTTTGGATCACTGGTTCAGAGGTTTCAGTCAGTGTGATAAGGAAGACATGATGAAGGATAGCTCACATCATGGTGGTCAGAAACAAAGGGAAAGGGAAGACTTGTGATCAATGGCTCCTTACCCCCTCTCATTCTATTTAAGGTAAAAGCCTATGGAACAGCAATAACCACATTCAGGGTAGATTAATCCTTCCTGGAAATGCTCAATAAAGAAGTCCAATTAATACAGAAAGATCCACCTTAAAGCAGATCTTACTTCAGACCATAAAAGATAAAGACAATGGGGTAAACCAGAGGCATGCTATTCTAATCTTTTAGGCATCTCTCAGTTCAATCCCATTGACAAGATTAGCTGTCACAGGACTCTCAATACATCCATAATTCCTAGAATGTGCCTTAGGTTATACAATTTCTAATACCTTACTTTTCACTTTCCTGAGTTTCTCTCTTTGAAATGCTTTTTAGCTAGTTGTTTAAACCACATCATTTTTAAAAGTTTGTTTTGTTTCTTTTGGAATTTTTGCTTTTGTGAATGCCAAGATAATGTTGCAGAGCACACCTTTCCAGAGTTCCGTGTTGTATACAAAGTGGCTCTTGTTTACTTATTCATCAGGTTCCAGTTGGCTGAGGTTCCTCATGGCTTGGCTTGGTCTCCTAGTTCTGGTATCTCAGGGGTATCTGCTCCATGTCTTTTTCACTTTGTCTTGTGCCTTTTAAGACTTGAGTTTGAAACTAGAACATTTTATCTTCTACCTGCAGGTGAGATTTGTGGCTATAACCCAACATCAATAGATTGGATATTTTCCAATCTTTGAGAAAAGAGCAGTAGATATTCTTTGCAAAAATAATCTAAATAAACAAAGCTAGTTTTATGTTTTGCCTCGTTTTTCCAGATGGCTTTAGAAAAGCTATCCTTTGCAATTGTATTATTTCTAACAACTATTCTTTGTTCTTTTTATTTTTTTTGTTATTTTACTGAAAGTGCCACCTCTTCTTAAGCAGACAAGTTTTTTTCCCCAATCTCTCCTGGACCAGTTTTCTCTTTTAAAATATTTGTCTTAGTCATAACATTTCTTCATTTTTTGGAGATTTTTCATATTGAGATTGTTTTTAAGATTTAAAAATTTTATGAATATTCATGTACATATGTGTACTAATTGTGTGTCTGATGCCTATGGAGACCATAAGAGAAAGTCATCTGCCTTGGAACTGAAGTTATGGAGAGTTGTGACCCACCATGTAGGTCCTGGGAACTGAATCTGGTCCTCTGCAATAGGAACAGGTGTTCTTAGCCCTTGAGTCATCTCTCAAGCCTCAAGTTCTTTCATCTTTATTATGTCTTGATCTTCTATATAAAGTTATTATCAGCTGGGCAGTGGTGGCGCATGCCTTTAATCCCAGCACTTGGGAGGCAGAGGCAGGTGGATTTCTGAGTTTGAGGCCAGCCTGGTCTACAGAGTGAGTTCCAGGACAGCCAGGGCTACAGGGAAACCCTGTCTTGAAAAAAAAAAAAGTTATTATCAACATTTTCATATTTCTCCAATTGAAATGTAGAACAGTGTCATCAACTGCAAGGTTCATAAACAATGCCAAGGGTTGTATGTTTCCCCGAGGATAAGTAGGTGAGAGCATGTTGCTTACTCCATGTCAGTATCTGTGGGTTTCTCTTTGGCTCTTCAGTTTCTCTAGAAAAGCCTTTTTTAACCTCCTATCTGAGAGATATAAGCCAGGTTGCAAGGTGAAAGCATGGTAGTTTCCTTGTCTAGTCTCTAGAATTTTCCACGCGCTCCATTTCTGTATGGCACTAGGCCTTATATTTCACCAACTATCTTTTCCAGTGTAGTGATTCCTGATAATACTCTTCATGCTGTTTACAGGAATACGTGAGAGGGTGTTGTACAGGACTATAGAATTTAAGGTAACTTTAACAAGCTAGAACAATTGCTCATCAATTACAAGTACTTTCTGCTTTTGTAGGGGTACCCATGTGGGGCAACTCAAAACTTGCCTGTAGCTCTAGATCTAAGGGATCCAACATCTGACTCCTTCCTCTGGATTCTTAAGCTACTTGCACACATGTAAATACATACGCAAAATACACATACATACATATATGCACACATACATACATACATACACATAAACACAAACACACACACATACAAACACACATATGCACACATATATGTTTGGCCCCAGAGATTCATGTGTTTCGATACTTGGCCACAGGGAGTAGGAGTATTGGGAGGTGTGGCCTTATTGGAGGAGGTGTGGCCTTGTTGGAAGAAGTGCTTCACTGTACCAGTGGGCTTTAAGGTCTTCCATGCTCAAGCTCCACCCAACGTGGAATGAAAGCCTCCTCCTGGTTGCCTGTGAAAGACAGTCTCCCCTAGCTACCTTCAGATTAAGATGTAGAATTCTTAGTTCCTCCAGAACCAAATCTACCTGCATGCTGCCCTGATTGTTGAGATGATGATGATGATGATAATGGATTGAACCTCAGAAACTCTTAACCAGACCCAATTAAATTGTTGCCATTATAATTGTTTCCTTGGTCATGGTGTCTCTTCACAGCAATGGAAATTTTACTAAGACACACACAGTAACACACATAAACATACATGAGCACACACAAAAACACACACACACATGTGAGAGCACATACACATAGGCTAACAATCACATATTCAAATACATATATACATGTACAATTTTAAGAACAAGTACATCTTTAAAGTATCTTTGTTGTTTGAGAGTGTAGCATCCAAGGGTAGCTGAATGCCTGAATGTTCCTGAGTGTCTGTAGGTTACATTAAATCATCGTATTCTCAGGCGCCTCTCAGTTTGTAAAGTCTTATCTGTGTGTCTATCAGTTATACTATGTGCTATCCACCTTCAAAACATCGGCGCTGATTTACTTCCTGCAGTCCTCACTCTCACTCTATTTTATCTTTTGAATTTTCCACTTTTAAAATTAGTCACTTTCATACTTGCAAGATTTAGGACCAAACAGAGATCCATACAACTGTTCAACTTACCATCTTCAATGCTATTCCTAAAATTCAAATTGAATCATGTTTCTGTCTTTTTAAAATGTCACTAATTGCAAAGAGAAATTTCCTTGATGAGAGATAAAGACTATTCTTACCTGTGGGTATACGGACACAAGGTTGATACTGATAGGCATTCCAAATTGGAAGTAGAGGAAAGCCTAGGAGGCCTTAAACCCTACACAAAGCTGAGAGGTGAAGAGGTGGCCCTCTGAAGAAAAGAACACACAAATTGCTTGTTCAGTATTAAATAGTCCTGAAAACATGCTTCTCAGTAACATTATACAGAGTGAACAGGTTATATTTAAGACTATGTATGTATATACACAAACATGTATGTATGAGATAAAAAATGGTGACAAAAGAGGCCATGAATGTAAAGGAGAGTGAGAAGGCGTATATGGGAAAGCTTGGAGTGAAGAAGGGAAGAGAGAAATGCTCTATTAATATTATAATATTAAAAACAAAACCTAACGAAACCTCTCATTGGCATATCTCCAGAATGTGGTCTTCTCGTGTAACTGAGACTTGACATCCCTGGGCAGTAATTTTTGATTCTCTCCACCTGCTGGCAACATTCTGTTCTCTGCTTGTGTAAATTTATTTTAGTTATTTCATATAAGTGATGATATGTAGTGATCACCTTTCTCTGACTGGCTTATTGGAGGATTTCCTTATTATTATTGAGTGAGTAATACTCCATTGTATGCATTTATCACATTTTCTTAACTTAGTCATTCTTTCCTTGGAAATTTGAATTGTCACCATGCCACGTTTAATCAGAATTCTGCTACGGTGAACAAAAAGGTGCTCCCAATGTGTTAAGATCTTTATTTTGGTATTTGTGCATCCATACCAAGAAATAGCCATGACACATAATATAGAAGTTACGCTTTTAATTTTTGGAATAATCAACATAAAGTTTTATCCAATGAATGCAACATTCCACTTTCCTATCAAGAATAGATGAATGTTATAACCTCATCACATTTCCATGGGTGTAAACATAGATATTTAAAAGGCAGTTTGATCCTACATCCATTTACCTAAACAGTAGTAAGCTTCCTATTAGGATCTGTGACTTCCTAGCCATATGTATGTTTTTGAATGGATATATAGAATACACACTAGTTTTCTTCTGAAAAGCAGACCTCCCGTTGGAGCATAGTTGGTTATTCCCCCCACAGTCATACCAGGTTGCACAAGTGGTCACATTTTGGCCACCAAGTTGTGATTGAACTTCAGAGTGTTCACAGCTGGGCAGGAACAGTGCCTTTTCTTCCCCAGCAATTGAAATAGTGTCTCTGTCACTATGAAAGCTGGACAGTTGGGAAGATGTCTGCATCTCAGCTTCAGCTCACGCTCTTTACCTTCCAGCCAAGGTTCTTTTAAGGTTTACTAATAATATTCTAACAAGTATCGCGTGACATCGCAAAGTGCTTTCACCTGCATTTGCCTGCTGATTAGTACACTTATGCGTCTTTTCATCTACCCGGTGGTCACTTCTGTGTTCTCTTTGACAAAATAACTATTCAAGCCTTCCGCCGTGTTTAAAGGGGTTATTATCTTTGTGCATCAAGTTGTTGGAGATTCTTGGATAGTTTGGATAATAACCCCTTTTTGAAGAGTTTACAAATATTTTCCCAATTTAGTAGCTACCTTTTTATGCTTTCAATTGTTTTTGTTTGTGTTGTAAAAAAAACTTTAGCTATATTTAATGCCCCTTCTTCATTGAATCATTTCATGTTTTGCTGTCAAACCCAATATTTTACTGCACAGACCAATATAAAGCAGGTTTCTTCAAAGAAGATTGCATTTTCAGGACTTGTCTATTTGCTGTCATACATAATATACAGTGTTACATACATAATACACAGTATTATGCACCTTAAAATACATTAAAAGGCTAGGCCTTCTGTGAAATATTCTTTCAAAAACCAGAACACCCATAAAAATTATGAACATGAACAAATGCAGGAACCATTTGGATGCAAATGGAAATGTTTAACGCTTTGACTGGGGTAACAACATTACAAGTGCTTACATGTATAGAAATTTATCAACATTAATTATCAATAAAAATTTAATAAGGTTAAAAGAAAATGGATTTCTGAGGTCTAAATTTTGTAAGAAGAGACTGGTTTTTATGGGACCTTACCCACTCATCCTGTTTCTACTACGGTTATGTTGAAGTTATTCAGTTCTGCCTCCAAGTTCCCATGCTCTCAGCAATAAGACTCAGACTCAAAATATATTTACAGATACCTTCACCATATAGCTAGGCTCTATTCTGACTAGATCATAATTAAAATAACCCTGCATTCTGCCACATGGCTGGTTACCTGTGCTCAGGTACCATGTGTCCATTGTACCACATCTTGCTGGGAAAAACCCCTGCTTGGATCTATCCCAGAATTCTTTCTGCTCCCTGGATGTCCCACCTCCCATTTCCTGCTTAAGCCATAGGCTGTAGGCGTTTTAATTGACAGGTGACACATCCATACAATATACAAGATATTTTCTCTACACAGTTAAGTTTTTTTTTTCCCCACAGATTCCATGGATTCACAGAAATCTTTCTTTCCTATTCTTCGTCCATCTTGCCTTTAGCTATGTCATTAAATAAAATCTGCTGTATCCACTTCTCTGACCTTACCTGGATATTCACTTTTTCCTCTTTTAAGAAGCATCCTGTGGTACTATGTCACATGTACCATCAGTGTTCCATACTCTCTCTACTTTACAGTTGGGAAGGGATGACAGGAAGCCCAGCTTCACTACTATAGTAACATGAATTTTCATAGTCATATAGAGGGTATTCATTAGGTATTTGATAGGTGGATATTAAGTGAATCCAAGATTCTATTTCAGACTTGGATTTGCATCTTGGCTTTAGCCATTGACCACCTTTGTAGCTTTTAAATTGAAACAGGGCTCAGGGTTTAAAATCATTTTGAGGTCAATTTCTGGTTCTGTTGCCTCTTATTTGATTTTAGGATAGTATAGTCTTTATTTTCTCATTTTCTCAGTTTTACTGAAGCTAAAATATGTATTGTTTTCCACACAAAATAATGTTTAAGTGATATTCATGGATGCACACTTAACAAATGTATAAAATGTGCTAAGAAGTCAATTTCACTTTGAGAAGTGCTTGGATACTCAGTACTGTGCTTCCTGTCGAGTTTTTGCTTTGTATATGTAAATGTGTTTTCTGTGTGAAATTCTGTTTAAATTAGTAACTTTATATGTTTTAAGTGTCTAGATAACAAGATAAGACTAGGGCTAAAAGGAGAAAAGTGCCTCCATTATTAATGTAATTTCAAGTAATTATAATAAATGTATTAAATATTTCAAATTATTAAGTAATTAAATTTTGTAATAAGTTTTCGGAGGCCATACATTCTTATTTAACCTTTTAATTTTAAAACACTTTAATTTTTAATTTTTTTGTATGTGTGTGAATGTGTGCGCGCGCGTGCGTGTGTGTGTGTGTGTGTGTGTGTGTGTGTGTATGTGTGTGTATGTCTGTCCGGGAAAGGACATCAGATGTCTTCCTTATTGCTGTCTACCTGTACCTTTGAAGCAAGGTCTCTATGAACTACGTGCTAGCATTTTCTCAGCTAGGCTGGAATCTGTCAGGCCCCAGCAATCTTCCAGTCTCTTCCCATGGTGGCTGGGGTTACAATCTTGCCCATGCATTCCCTGGCTTCTTATGTGAGTGCTGGGAGCTGAAATCCAGACCTCACAATTGTGCAGCAAATGTTTTGAAAGCACTGAGCCTTCTCTCTAAAATCTGGCCATTTAAAGTTTATGCTCATATCACATATTTGTGGCAGCTCAGCTAAAAGAACTTAGCAAACTGTAAATAAAATTAGAGCCAGTTTGGACAAGTTTATTTGTTGCTTTTTGCCACTACAATGTCCCAGATAATCTAATATTCTTGCCACCACTGAGCTAAATACAATGGTATTATCTTCACAGTTCAAGATATGACCTTATGTCAATGTTCTGTTGGAGGCCCAACAACTGTGGAAGCTGGTAAGATGGTTTTTAAGCTTCTCTGCACAGATCTATGTAACATAATTTCTAGAGAATGTACATAGCCATTTTTATAATTTATTCTCATATTAAATTATCTGTCTTCTATTGAGCCACCAAAATAATTTTTTAATCAATTTGTTTGGACTTTATCTACAATATGAATTCCACATCCAGTTTTTAAACTGTAATTTTTTATTCAATTGCCTGAATATTTGAAAAATAAGTGGAAAAGGTTAGAGAAAAAAATTAAAGATACCTCTTTTCTGTTTAAGTCCTTTAAAAATATCATTTGCGAAGATATGAATATTTGCTTAACTTTGATGGCTTGGTGTGATGCAGTCTATGTAAAGAACACATGATCTGGCAGGCATATTTCAAAGTAGGTTCTAACTTCTGTCTTAATCTATTAGTTTTACCTTTTCAAATTTATTTTGAGATATTAGTTGGTAAGGCATCTATTCACTTTAAGAATAACAATGGCTTGACTCATTAATGTGAATAACACCAGGAGGAAATTATAGTAGATAATAGTTCAGAATTGCTGGAGATAATATTAGATATTGTTTCAAGAATACTTGCCATATAGCACATATTTTAAATCATGTGCATAGATTAACCCCATAGGAAGAACAACAATACCAAAACAACCAGACCCCCCAGCCCCCAGAGCTCCAGGAACTAAACCACCAACCAAAGAGTACATATGGAGGGACTCATGGTTCCAGCTGCATAAGTAACAGAGGATAGCCTTATCTGGCATCAAAGGGAGGGGAGGTCCTTGGTCCTGTGAAGGCTTTATGCCCCAGCATAGAGGAATGCTAAGGCCGTGTGAGGCAGGAGTACATGGGTGGGTCTGGGAGCACCTTCATAGAAGCAGGGGAAAGGGGATGGGATAGGGGGCTTGCAGAGGAAAAACCGGGAAAGGGCTTAACATTTGAAATGTAAATAAATAAATATCCAAAAAAGAAAAAAGTCAAATTTAACAAATATTACAAAAGAAGAAAAATTTTGAATAGTCATCTAAATATTTCTAACATTGAACTATTAAACAAAAATGTGCTTTATAATAAAACCATATAATTGCAAAGGAAAAAAGACAGTTAACAGCCCTTTAATATGGACACTTGAACCACAGGATGACTGGAGATGGCAGATTCCAGACACGGGCTCAGAGGTCTAGTCCCATATTCCCTGACCTTCTTGGCTTGGAAGAGCTCAGTATTCATTTATCAGTCATTTAAAAGGCACTAAGAGACGCTGTGTATTTATTTTCCAGGTATAATAATTTGTGGACTGGAGTTATTTGTCCTCAAGAGGGCAAGCTTTGCAAAGCCGGACAAGCTGAGTTGTGACAGAAAACACTCCGTGATGCATAACTAATTTAACTCAGGCATTTCCCAGGGAGCAAAAAGCATGAAGCATCCCCTGGGAATTTCCATTGAGAATGGAGAGGAGACTTGGGGGTCAATAAGCTCAAGAGGGTTTCAAGAATTGGTGCATCTGATTTAAATTAATTGGTGGTGGGTATATTCTCTATGACAACATGCTTCTGCCAAATGCTTGTCATAACTGAACAAAGGCATTGTCAGAAGCCAAAGGTTAACAATCTTCTTTATATATGTTCCCTCAACAAGAGATTAAAATACATTTTACATAATTTATTTTCTTCTTATGTGTGTGGCTATTGTGCATGCATTTTAGTGTGTAGACCACCATGTGTGTTTGTGCTTTGTGCTCAAAGAGGGCCTCTCAGATCCTCTGGAATTGGAATTACAGATAATTACGAGCTGCCATGTAGGCTCTGAGAATGAAATCAAGGTCTTCATTGAGAGCAGCCAGAGCTATTAACCACTGAGCTATCTCTCCAGAACCAAAGGATTAAAATATCTATCATATCCCAGAGACCGTTCATTAAAGATCTATCATATTCCATAGACTGTTCAATACCAATCATATCCCAGAGACTATGAGGTGCACATCATAGCCAGTGATGTTCCCCTTTCTTGTGGAATCATAATTGGACTAATCTATTAAACTTGATTACAAACAATCCTCTCACTGCAATGGTTTTTACTTGGGGCCATCTCAATCCTGATGTTGGCTTGGTCAGTGTTCTAGGCAATCATGTACTGAGTAAAGCTCTGGAATCCTGGCTGAGTCTGCTCTGTGTTGTCATCATGTCAATGTCTGCTTCTCTGATCACTGAACCAGAGCTAGTCAGGCCAAGACAGCCTGCAACAGCCATTAGACATTCTGGCAATGGAGTTCACACACATTACTGCTAGTCACAAGGACCATTAGTCACAAAACCTAGTCTAGTGTTTGGAACATGGAGACATATAAACTCACTGGGTGCCTAGAAAGGAAGGAAAGAAGAGAGAATGCCTTATGTTATGGCTGCTTCTAACAGACCACACAGAGAAAGTAAACAAACACATTTATATTATGAAATATAGAATTATTCAATAACTTACAAGAAAGTCAATATGATGCTCTCAACTCATGTACAAACAACTAAAATCCCAACAATTGCATAGTGTAAAATAAATTCAGAGGAGTGTCTTCCCAGCCATGTGTTTGTAAATTTTAAACAGGCTTGCTAGAGCTTGTCATTGTTGACAATTCTTTACTGTGAGGAACTTTCCTATGCATTAAATGATGTAGGCTGAGTCTCTGCCTGCTAGCCTGGGATTACCAGTAATCAATCCTTTTCCCACACAGTTATGACATTGACAAATGTCTCCTGGAAGAAATGTGGGGAATAGCTAGAAAACCGCTGGGTAGAAATAATCACTGTAGTATTTTCAGGTGCGAACATGGACGCTAACACACTAAACTATGCATGCCCATGGATTTTATATTATTTTATAAAGAATCACTTCAAAGTCTAAAGTAAGTAGAAAAGATAATTGCATTTAATGGATGAGGAAGCCAATTGGAAAAAGTGGATGTTACATTACTAGCCTGAGTGTGTAGTAAAGAGACAAGTGAGTCTGACTAATATCACTTCGAGTCACAGGTGTCTTCCACAAGGGTTTGCCAATTCACTTCCATCAGATAGGCACTGCTCAAATTAGCAAATACAATAAGAAAAGAGCCCATTTTTCTTCTCCAGAGACTCGGAGTATAGTGGATATAAAAGAGACACATTAACACATTTTTATTGGCACTAATTAAGCTGAGTGTTGTGTTGGAAAGGCTCTCAGTGTTTCGGAGAGAGGCACTTCACCACAGCATGTTCAGCAAGGCAACGGAAAAACCTTAGTACAAAGGAAGGATCACGGGAAAAATAGAACAAAAAGAGTGTTGAATTTTATTTCTGTGTCATTGTAAAAAGTGAAAGAAAATATGGAGAATGGCAAGGCAGGTCAAAGAGAAAGAGAAGAGGAGAGTGACGATACTCTGAACTGAGAGAATTATGGGATGGAGCATGAAAGGCAGCCAAGCCCTGAACATGCAGACAGGTTTGTCTGAAGACTTAGACTCAGAAACTTCTACCCATAACAGAATGCTAAGCAATGGTTTCCAGTGGCTCTTATCAGTGTGAAGGAGAAAAGTATTAACAGTAAGAAAATCAGGTCAAATTGTACGCATCTAAATTAGGCTAAAACAAATGGACTTGGATGTGTGTTTGCATGTGTGTGCCTGTGCTGTCGTGTGTGTATGTGTGTGTGATGTGTGCATGTGTGGAATGTGGTGTATGTATGCATATTTTCATATAAATATGACATTTTCCCACAGGCTCACACGTTTGAACATAGCCCTTAGCTGTTGGTTTGGCACGGTTGTACAATGTTAGGAGGTGACCTGGGTAGAGGATGTGTGTCACTGAGGATGGGCATTAAGGCTTCACAATCTGCCCCCCTTCTCCTGACCTCTCTCTGCTTTCTGAGAGGGAGAGCCACATGACAAGGCAGTTTCCTTACCTGACATCATGCCTTCATTGCTTGCTTCCGTGTCTTCTCTTTATGGTGGACTGTACCCCTCTGAACACTGTAAGCCAAAATAAATTCTTTTAAGTTGATTTTGTGAGGATATTTTTATCATAGCACAGAAAAATAACTTATATAATTAATATGTATACAGATATATGATATGATATAAATGATAAGCAATCTAATTTCTCAGTATGTAGTATCCTTGGAAGTTCAGTGTACTATCCAGCCACTAAAGGCTTCTTGAACTCTGGTGGTAGGAACCTGATGTGTTTGACCTTTGACTTTACTCTCCCCAAGTATAAAATATACTTTAACACCTCTTTTATCTTTTCAGTTTAAGAAAGTTTTTAAACAAAGGGTTCTGTTAGCATTCATGTGGTTCTATCTAGGTATGATTTAATAATGTGGCCAATTAAAAGACTTTAAGATACATAAAATGTGCTTGACAGGCTTTACCGATTAAACTCCCACTCACGATACTGATGATTTTTTTGAGTAAAACCTGTTTAAAATGCTTTGTGTGGGAGCTTGAGTGTTCAAGACAATTATTTTCAAGCACAAGTGTCTCGACCCTCCATGTTCCTCACTCAGAACGTGAATCTGCCCTATCCTCTCTCAGCAGTGATGTCACGGTTCCCTTTCCCATCAATGACCACAAACAAGGAACAGCATACCTTCACTTCCTTAGTCTCTGCTATCCCGTCCATTAGGAGCCACTGGTCCTCTAAGCTATGACCCTGTTACCCAGTCGGCCACTGGAAATTCTCTTTGTTCTCATCAAACTCTTATCCCATTCCCTGGTGTCAAAATTCTTCCGGTTTTCACTAACCTTCACTTTCTCATGGTTCACTCTTACTTGCACTACTGCTTGTTGTGGACAATTGTAGGGAGATTTCCCCTAATTATTTGATTGGCTTATAAAGAAGACAAGAAGCCAATCACTGGGTGAAGATAAGGAGGCGGGTTTTTCCAGTCTGAGAGAAGAGGAGGAAACATGAGAAAAAGAAAAGGGGCTTTTAGGCCTGGTGGCGAAGGGAAGGGAGAAGACATGCAGAATGTAGGCGGGGAGATGTTAGACCCGGGTGCGGCCTCCACCACAGGAAGAATTCCAACATAGAATAGCTGATGAGTTTAGAATAATAGATTCGGCGCCCAGCAGTTGTGTCATCTGGTCGATTTTAAATAATAAGATTGTCTGGTGTTTTCCATTCAAGAGGATTCAGGTGGGCAAGTGAGAGGGTACAGCCATGTGGCTGACATAGGCAGAGCCCGAAGCAGGGAGGGATGGATGATGGAACAGGAACTGTGCCCCAGGCCTTCTCAGGGAAACCGGGTTTGATCTGCTTGGCAAGCCAGCCTCGGGAACCAAGGCCAGATGGCTGTTTGTGGGGCAAGCAGAGGGCAGAGACCAGTAGAGCTGGCTGGGGGGGGGGGGGGGGGTGGGTGAGACGCGGTTGCCAGCGTCTAGCCTGAGCAAGCATGCTTTGTTTTGTTTTTTTTGTTTTGTTTTGTTTCTTTCAATTACACGTTACAGGCAATAATTCTCACTTTAACTCACACCTCACCCCAATATTCTCTGGTTGCTCCAGAGTAAAACAAACGGTAAGAGAGAAGCACCTGCCAGCTCTATTTGTCCAATTGTATAGGAGTCAACTTGGAAAATTCAACAGATAGGAAGTCTAGGGTAAGGAACAACAAGGAGCAGTAGAAAACTGGGGAGTTGGAGGAAGTGAGAAAAGCTTTCATTTCTTCATGCCTTGGGTCAGAGAGGCAGATGCATGCAGCTCATCATGGGCTGGGTTGAGAGTCCTCTGGGAACACCTGGAAATTAGCCAAGTGACAGACCTCTTTTTGTGCATTCCATTGAGAGGATGTTGGGAAAACGTAGAGAAGAAATGGCTGGTGCTTAACAATGTTAGGGCTGGAGAGCTGCACTTCTTGACCAGGGGCCCTGTAAATGGTCTGGAAGAGCAAAGCAGGCTCTGCTGACATTGAGGGCTCAGGATCATCAAGCCATAAGGACTAATAGTATAACCACAGTATTGAATTTGTCAGACAGAATGGAGACAGAAAGCTGGACTTTGCCACTAGCTATACCATCTGGGAGAATTCCTACAGCACGGCATGATTCTGACCATCAAATAAGATGCTGAATAATTTCATAATGCTGGGCACAGGGTAAGTGCTCAATAAAGGTTGAGCTCCTCCTGTGGCTTTCAACAGGGGCCAGCTTCTTCTTCGAGTGGGTGAGTGACCAGTGGCAGGGGTGGGGTTGAGGGTGGGGGAGGCTTGGTGGGGTCTCAGGGCAGATCTGAAATGCAGACTTTGAGTCAGTTATCATCGGAATCCATCTGGAGGAATTTCCACTGTGCCTAGATTGACATTTTCTCCTTGAAGCTGTGGGGTTTTTGACTTGTCAGCCAAACTTTATGGTCTTCAATTTCCTTATCTTCAAAAGGTCTCAGAAAGTTTTCTAGAAAATGCAATAATATTGTGTAGCTCATTCCTCTTATATTTCTCAGCAAAGGTGAATGTTTCCAGTTCTCAAAAAATTACATGTGCAGGGTTTTTTTTTTTTTTTAAGTTTTTTTGGTTAAGTTTTATCAGACTGATGCCCTATAAGAAAAATTAGCTTCACAAAAATATCTTACATGCTTTTTGTGGCTATAGTACTGGGAAAGATACTGAACTTATTTTTTAAAAAAGAATAACATATAATGTCTGTCTTTAAAGTGTTCTGAACAGGATAGGTAAGCAGAGAGCTATATATCACCTGCAAAAACACCAAGTTGGCAAAAGAATGGAGGAGGGATTAATCCTCACAGGAGAGATCCACAAATTCCCAGGAAGCTGCAGTTTAAAGGATGAACACTATTTCTAAGGTAGAGAATCCCAGAAGGCACCTCAGGGAGTTGGAATGACTGGGCAAACCCACTAGATTTGAAGATACTCAATCAATGTGTTTGCAGAATAGTTAGCATGGTATATGTGTGGGGCTTAGGGTTACTAAAAATAATTTAATGCTTTATTCTTGTTCTGTGGCTTTCCTTCTTTAATTATGGGACTTAGTTTCATTTCATTGCATATTTCACACATCTCCTCACAATGTTTTGCCCAAGGCATTCGTCAATGAGATGAATTAAACTATAGATGCTTTCTCATTAGATTTTAATTTCCCAAATATCCTGAAGTTTATTACCTTCTATGCATGCCCAGCTTATTTGAGAAAACCATGCCAGTTAATATCCCTGGCTGTCCCACTGCCAGAGCTTCAGAAACAACAGTAGAATGAATTTTTAAATTTTCATAGCAATTTACTTGCCTTTAAATATTTCATTCTTCATGCTAGCTTCAACAAAACTATGCAACAATTTTACTGCCTTCCACGCTTTTGATTTGGGCTCCTAATTATAAGTTTTCTATCTGTCAAAGAGTAGGAAGGAAGGAAATCATCTTTTGTCTCTGTGGAGAAAGAAACTGGGGTGGGGGTCTGAAGAAGAGGCCATTGTTGGCAGAGGCAGCAACAGAGGAAGATCCAGAGACTGGCAAACACTCAACTAGCAACCAGGGAAAGGCTGTCGCCAGTGATGAACTCAGGTGGATTGTTCAGTTCTGTTTATCTAATAGAGTACAAAAAGGAGGGGGAGGAAGAGCAGGAGGAGGAGGAGGAGGAGGAAAAGTGAGGGAAGGTAAGAGTCACACAGACACTCGGTATGGTGATGCTTGTCTTGAATTCCAGCACTCAGGAGGCAGAGGCAGGAGAATCTCTAAGGTTGAGGCCAGCAGTTGCACAGACAGGAACACACTTTAGAACTGGTTATCACAACAGTGAACCAGTCCTCTACTCACTTTACTGCAACAATATCTAAGTGTGACAGGATTGACATGAGCCCGAAAGGGTTAGTCAACCTTTTCGGTGTTTGCTGCATGCTATCAAGGACTATCACGTTCGCTGTCTATTGCTGATGCTGCCTTTATGTAGCTCTTCCTGATAGTCTGTTTTGCCTTACTAAACCTCCCTGACCCAAACACTTATTCAGTCACTATTTTCTTTCTCTTTGTTAAAAACAAAGAAAATGAAATTCAGATTGGTCCTATGGTTCTCTCAAGTAATCTTCTCCTGCCCTCTGTTGTAGAAATAACTGTGATCTTCTGTGATCAACTCTGAGTTCTGCACTCCACAGACCAAGCTGCATCCTTGAATCTAGGTAATGTATCCTGATTGGAGCATCCCTTCTCTCCTTCCTTGACCATCTTCTCTGGCTCTGATCTTCTTTCTATAGTTGTTCTTTCTTCATTTTCAAAGATTTTTCAATGCAGACCAAATCCAAAGTCTTACCAAAGCCTGTAGGTTCCATGTGATCTGGGCCCTTGCTGTTCCTCTGACTTCCCTCTGTGACCTTTCTCTTTTGTTGAGCCTGCTCCAGGCACAGCAGCCACCTTACTCTTCTCCAGATAATAGTTCACAGCACCCAACTTCAGCTCATGTTAGTTTATGGATTTCTGGTCTTCATGTCTTCTCTAAAATACCATATTGAGGAGTTCTTCCTTAGTCCTGGAGATAAAATAACATCCAACCCTTCCTCACTCTCTCTATTTTCCTTTTCCAATACCATGCATGCATGAATGCATATATATAGTTGTATGTTTGTATGCATGCTTGTGTATATGCATGTATGCATACATGTACATGTGCATATGTGTATGTGTGAATGCAAGTGTGTATTTATATATGTATATATGCATGGATAAATGTATGCATGTATATGTGTCTCTGTATATATGCTGTACATTTTGGCCATCTCTTCATTTTAATTCCATGTCATTTACTAATTTGCTTACTGCTCTTGGAAGGCAATGCTGAGCAATTGTATACAATCAACAAACACATATTTAGTTACTTTTAAGCCTGAAATTCTATGATTTGGCAGTTCTTGATACAAAGTCCCTTTGGAGAAATAAATTCTGCATTTATGAGTGAGCTAACTCTAGATAAAGTGTGTCATCTGTGGCCCTGAAGCAAGGAAACTACACATCCTAGTGACTTCATTATCGCCCTGTTTTATCCAGGTGAGGTGTAAACTTTCAAGTCAAAAAAGGAAGTATTCTGTCCCTCTACTGTGACTAGTCTCTAGCATCTGCTAAACTATTAAACACAGGGAGCCTGCTGTAAACATGCACTTACACAGCCCTCTGGAGAGAATACACATAATTAGCCTTCTGTAGTTTATGGCTATGTAAATTAATCACCTCACAATTAGGCATATGTGTAAACTATAAAATTGAACTTGTATGAGAAATCACTTTGATCCCTAGACAATAAACTATGCTGGACACCATTCCAACCTACTGTGCAGACACAGAGCATTCAGAAAGTCATGGCTATAAAGCATCTGTCCACAAATTATCAGAAAAGGTAGCTTGGGAGCCATGAAAACAATAATTTATAGGAAACACTGAGAAGCCATGCTGAAAGATCTGCAGGATCCTACATATTGCTGTTACCAGATCTCCACATCTACGCCCCAACTCACCTCAGCCATGATGAGCAATTCGCTATTTATTCAAAAATCTGCTGACTTAGGGTTTTATTGCTGTGAAGAGACACCATGACCAAGGCAACTCTTATAAAGGCAAATTGGGGCTGGCTTACAGGTTCAGAGGTTCAGTCCATTACATGCAGGTAGACTTGGTTCTGGAAGAGCTAAGGGTTCTACAGATTAATCGGAAGGCACCAGGAGGAGATTGTCTTTTCCAAGCTGCCAGAAGTAGGCTTTCCTCTGCACTGGGTGGAGCCTGAAGATTAAGAGACCTCAAAACCTGCCTACACAGTAATATACTTCCTCCAACAAGGTCACACCTACTTTAATAAGGACACAACTCCTAATAGTGCCACTCCCTATGGCCAAGCATCCAAAGACATGAATCTATGGGGGCAAAACCCATTCAAACCACCACACCTCCATATCTGACATTTGCATGTACTTTTGTCTGCTTGGCCAGGTCCAGCCCTATAACCTATGCATGACCAGTTCTCCAATTCAGTCTATAAAATCCATTGGAAATATCACTTTGATGGAATCTTTCCTGATTACCTGGATGAGTGCACTTCATCATATGTAGCCCGATCTTGGTGCATATTTTCTGCAGCATTCCTTTGTGTTAATTTGCTTGTAGGTTTTTTTTTGTTTGTTTGTTTGGTTTTTGTTTTATTTTTTTAAAACCTGTGTGTCGACTCCTAGAGGATAATAAATATTTCACCTAGCACTGGTCCTCCAGAATCAAGCTCAACATTTCCTCTCAGTGAAGTGTACTCTCATAATTTTATTTGCATGGAAAATGCATTCTCTACTTCAACTAGAAAATAGAGCCTCATGCAGTTTATTTTAAACCTTTAGAGATCTGAGAATGCTATCCAATTCTTCTTCATATAAAAAAAAAATTACACCAGACAAACCCTGTTTCTATCTCAGTTCACAGACAAGTATAGTCCACACTCCTACCCCCAGTATTGGGATGAAATACACAGCCTTCTGCTCCTTAGACCATGGTCCACACAGAGCCCACCCCAGCTATAAAACACATGTTCAACTCAAGTGTTCTTTTGTTTAAGAAAGGTTCAACAGTACATATTTTTCTTATGTTTCCTGATGCATATTTGCAGACACCAGATCCACTGGTTTATTTATGCTTCTAAAACTTTCCGTTAACTGGAAGAATGAGGGCTGTTTACATTTTGGGTTCGGTCTTTTGTGGGGTTCACCAATGAGAGAACTACAGTACAGGTAAATAGGCTTATTCTGCCTCTCACTGTGAGTTAGCTAGACAATAAGCCCTCTATTTGGTGTTTACCTAAGAATTATATTCTTAGAATTATATTTTTGTACCTGACCACATAGTAGTCAGGTAGTGGAAAAGAGTTGCATCTGGAAAGTCAAGGAATGCTTGTTAACCGTTGTGATGTCTTAGAGGAAGCCCAGTTTTTTTTTGCTTTGATGGCCTATCATGTTCCTTTCCCTTTTTCTTTCTCAACAGCCAAAACTCAGCTCTTTTTTATGATGGTTCTTTTGAGATTTTCAAATCTTGCTCATCTGATTGACCATCATTACTAACCATCATCAATGGGCTCAAGACCACTCTTCATTTTTATAAACCCCAGATGTTGCAAGGTGCTTAGCCTTGTACGTGTTGCCTGGGACTGGCTGTAGAAACTTTGGCTTGTAATGAAATAAAATTTCAAAATATTAAAAGATATGTCACAGTCCTATTCCTTCCTTTTATTTTCATGAAGGATAATGCGAAGTACACCAGAGCCAGCCCCTTGCCTCAGGTGACTTTATTTAATACCACATGCTTCTATACCACAAGATTAATGGAGCCACCTTGGAGAACAAGGGAATGTTTTGTTTGGACATATAATCACACACACACACACACACACACACACACACACACACGCACGCACACACACACACCTGCCAGGGAGGCCTACATGCCGTTCCTGCTGGGAGAGGGTATTCTCATCATTTCTATTTACATTCTCCTGGCTAGAGTCTGGGTGTCCATGGTAGCATCAAAATTTAATTTCTTATTGCCATATTTGGTATGTAAGGGAACTAGCCTTTGCCTAGTATATTTATAGAAATATGAAATACCAGCAAGCATGATTTCTCAACAAAAGCTATTTAAACAGCTTTGCCAGCATTCACTTTTCTTCCCTAACTGCCAGGTCTGGGAAGTGGTGCTTAGACATAACTACCTCTTCTTGCTGCTGATAAAGAGCTCTCAGTCTTCCATTCATGGGGGCTTTTGGTACTATGTGCTAGAATCCCACCTCTCTGTAATAACTTGATAAATAGTTATTGAATTAAATTATTAATCTTTGCATTATTTTCTTCCCTCTGCTTCTAAACTGATCATAGGACATATCTCAGGTGCTTATTAAGATTTGTTTAATGACACCTAGTTAATATCTTCTAAAGAGGCACTGAAGTTAATGTCTAGAATTAACAGTTTTATCCTTCTTATATTTTAGTAAGCATATTGACTTATACATTCTGACCTTATTGTGATTTTCTTATGGCACAGCCAAAGAAAAATAAACAAACAAATAAGCAAGCAAAGAAACATCCCCCAAACTAACTCCTCCATGCCTTTTCAAATTCAAGTGCCCAAGAAATGAACACTAGAACTCAGGCTTAGATACAGACTATCTGGATATAGAATGTGGATCTTCAAGGGAAGAGGTAAAGGTTTCTGATTGTGATAGAACTTTTACTTTTGAATTTTATTCTTGTCCCCCACAGCAGGTAAAGATAAAACCACAGTTATCTCAAGGACTCAGACTTCTAGAGAGAACTTAATTACTTGTAAGTGTTGGTCATGACTTGGGAACGGGTACTCTAGACTGGGCAAGAGTGAAATACCCTTTTTACCAGACCAGAATCCATGAGATGGTCATTTTGGGCTGTGTTGAGATTCCTTGTGCCAGCACAGCTCTTAAGTGTTTGCTGAACCTTTAACTATGTTACTGACATAAAGCTGGAGAAGGAGTTTCGTTTTCATTTTTAAAATCCCAAGTTAAGAACCCTCCATGTCATTGTTACTGGATTGAAAAAGATTGCTCTTAGATGTACTTTTCCAAATTTAAAATTGAAGTTTCAAAACTAAGTTAACTTGAGGATTAGTTAACTTAAAAATTCTTAAGAACTAAAATGCATTGGTTACTTTTCTAATTGTTACAACCAAATATCTGACAAAACAAGCTTACGAAGAGAAGGGTTTAGATAGACTCAGAGCTAAAACGTTCAGTCTATCACAGTAGGGAAGACATGATGGCAGGAATGTGGCCTATCTGGTCACATTGTATCAACAGTCAGAGAACAGTGAGGAAGAGGATGATACCAAGTTCTCTCTTTTTTATTTAGCCAGAGATCCCCGTCTATGGCCTGGTGCTGTGGCCTGGCCACTCTTAGGGTGGATCTTCACACCTCACTTAATCCAAGCTAGAAACTCCTCACAGATGTGCCCAGATATTTGTTTCTATGGTGACTCTAGACCCTGTGACCTTGATAAACAAGATTCAACACCATTTATCCTAACTCCAAAAGTCATCAGAATGCATTACTTTGGGAAAATTCAGAGACTAGTACGGGGTACTTGCCAGGTCAAGGTTGTCACTTTTAATATCTTTTGCTAAAAGTACTCATGTATTTTATTGATTATTTGCTTGATTAATGGTAGCTGGTGCTCCTTACCTAGAGCTTGGGGGGAGCTCAATGATAAAGCATCTGGCTAGCAGAAGCAAGACTCTGAGCTTAGTGCCCAACACACACACACACACACACACACACACACACACACACAGATATACACACAGACACAAACACATGCACACACACTCACAAAGATTTACACACACAAGCACATGCAGGCACAATCACAGAGACACACAGAGGAACACACAGAGACATACAGACATAGGCATACACAGAGACACACACACATGGGCACACACAGGTACACACACACACACACATAAAACACACACACACACACACACACACACACACTTGCATGCCTCATAATGAACCAAAAAAGAAAGGGCTACAAACACTTTTCATCTGTTGCAATGTGATGAAAATCCAAGGGCTTTGTGTGCTAAGAAGACCCAGAATGGCTGTTATTTTCAGAAACTGTGATGTTAGTGCTAATTCCCAGAAGTAAACTGGTTTTTGTTTCATTTTGTTTGTTTTTTATTTCCTTTGGTGTTTGTTTTATATCTTGTGTCAAGGGTCAGTCACCAAACCTTCCCAACCTTACCTACAAAAAGTTAAGAATCAGTTGATAATCAATCTAACTCAATATATCAATTGTTTGACATTTGTATTTGTTAATTTCGAGGTTTCCCAGAGCTGCTCTTTGAGAACCTATTTGATGTCTCTATTTCTGCATTGGTTCTTTTGACAGGCAGCATGGGAGAAAACTGGGCAGGAGGAGGGTGTTCTTCGCATCAGCTCCTGCAGTTGGTTTGATCCCCTTTCCCCACTGATTCTTTGTGAAATCTCAACTGCAAACATTCTCCTCCCTCTGCCATGGCGCTGTTCGCAGTATTACTCACTATTTGTCTCAGTAGACACATTATTTTTAGCAGCTCCATCAGGAGTTTAGGGAGACAGCTCAAACACATGATTCAACTCAAAGAAAGCCTTGTACATCTTAGGCTACCTGGCTTCTGACATCATAGCTGAGAGGCAAATGGAAATACACCTGGCTGAAGTCTCACAGAAACCCAGTGTGCATGGTCTATGAGAGCCCATTTCAGTGGATTCTAGAGGTCTCTCATAAGCACATGATGAAAAAGGCCCCTGTGTCATTTTCTCCACAAGGTTATTCCCTCCTTATGAGGTACATGTGCAGAATAAAATCATCTTCGGTACAGAGGGTTTTCTCACCCCCTCCCCCCAGATGTGTGGAGGCGGTAGGAAAAAAGTAATCTGTCTCCCAAGCAGCAGTTTGTAAGAAGGAATATTTGCAGAGGCAGAGGAATCTTCCCCTCTGTGCTGCCTTGTCTTTTAAAATAGAAGCCTTCCACTGGAAGCTGATTCCAACCTACTCCAGGGATTCCCCTCACACTTTTGATGGAGCAGAGACATCATGGAGTGAAAGTGATAGAGGGTAAGGGACTATTAGCTTCTTGTGGGGAGATAAACAAGCATGACCTATAGCTACAACATGGGGGATACATCATATTCTGAAGACCAGTGGCTACTGTTGCCTTGTTGGGAAAGAGTAGTTTCATGTCTCATATAATTTTAATTTTACTAGAAAACATTAAATAGCTTAATACCACCAGCCTGCCCACATATAAATGTTTTTGTCTCTGGACCACATTAAAATGTCTTTGTCTCTGTCTCCATCTCCTCTCTGCCTCTTTCAACCTCTCTCTCTCTCTCTCTCATATGCATGCATTTACATGTGACAATACTTATTAAAATATGATTTTCAATTAAAAAAATAATGAGCAATAAGCTAAGGGAAGCATTCAGAGAAACCCCTTTAACTCTGTCTTTTCCCCTCTTGGGTATCAAAGCCATGCATTTATCGAGTCTTGCTAAGAGGAATGCACTTCCCTCTCCAACCATCTCCAGTGTCTAATTGGTATGCTAATTCTACAGCAATCAGTTGCTATTATGGTTTTATAGTGTAATCCCATGAAAATTGTAATACTGAATGGCTTCCTACCACCCAGTTCATATTTCTTGAACCACAAAAATTACAAGACTATTATCCACCATGGGGCCTGCCTTACTCACTCTTCTACTTCTGTGAAGAGAAACCATGACAGACGCAACTTATAAAAGAAAGCATTTAATCAGTGGCTTGTTTACAGTTATAGAGAATGAGCTCAGGGGACATGGAAGGCATGCATAGTGGTAGAGCAGTAGATGAAAGCTCACATCTTATCTGATTTACAAGCAAGAGGCAGAGAGACTGAGACTGGGCCTGGCATGGGTTTTTGAACCCTCAAAGCTCACCATCAGTGATACCACACCCCCAAAAGTCCATACCTCCTAATTCTTCTTGAGCAGTTTCACCAACTGGGAACCAAATATTTAAATTTACAAGCCTATGGAGCCATTCTCAATCAAACCACCACACGTCATGTATGAATAAAGATTATAGAGTCAACGTACTATCAAAGAAACTAGTGTGGGTTATAAACAAAAGACAGCAAAGTGTTGATGTGCTCATCATGCATCAAGTATTTCTGGCTATAAAACTTAGTTTAATTTTAAAAAACCTCACTTTCTTCTTAATTGCTATAAATGATGAAATATAAGAATTCTTGGAGGGAGGAAAGAGTATAGCTTGAGACTGCACTCATACTGCAGGCAACGTACTTTTAAAAACATACTGACCATTATCCCACCTAATTAAGGTGCACCTTGCATCTGGGTGAGTCTTTTACCATTTTAGAATGATCTTTCCCCTTAATTAATGGATTGAAGCGTTGCTTTGTCCCCTGCCTTTGCTTCTTTCTCTATAGATCTCTACACATAATGAGAAGATAGCATAGTTGCTCTTGATAATTATCTCAGTTGAAGTTGAAAAATGTTTTTCATTAAAAACAAGATATTGATAACTTTTTCCCACAGCATATTAAATGTAGAGGTTAAAAATATCTAGACAAGTCACTGAGGACACGTGGGAACTGGCAAGTAATGAGAATGGAGAACTGATGAAGATTTCTTTCAAACTATAGCACAAAAATGAAAATTACTTCAAAACTGAAAAGCTTCAAGTTATGGGCATGTTTTGGCCTGTATGCATAATTCAAAATCCTTTATTTCCTTCAAATGTCTTTTCACTGAAAAGTTAAGCATATATCCATTTTTCTTGTATATAATTATTTCTTGACCATTAGTTTTATTTTATACTGCTACTAGTATCTACTCCTATGTGCAGGTATATGCAACTTTGTGATTTTGTGCTAATACTTTCAATATTTAATTTAATATAGACTCTTAATGAACAAACACTAAGTAATTCTTCTGTGCCTGTTAATTTGCTCCTCAAACTAAAAAATATCATCATTTAAGGAATTTAAGATGCCAGTTTAGGAAAGGCCAATTTGATGCACAGCCCTGTAACATTGTTCACATATTTGAAACATTGACTTCAAATAGGAGATTCACTTTACATAGTATAGCTGTAGAGGTAATGGCATTTGTTTTTATCCAGCAGCAGAATTTTCCATGGGCCAGTCACAGCCATAGATCCTGCAGATACTAAAATAAATAGAATGTGGCTTTCAAGAAGCAAACTGTCTATTGAAACTCAAATAGCTCACAGCTTAGAGGAAGATAATTTTAGAATAACACAAAGATATATTCCTTAGCAAAGAGAACTCATATAAAAATTAAGCAAAGAGTCCCATCACCAACTGTGGTTGTGATTCTTGAAGGTGGGGTATGGTAGAGGCAGTGTCCAGGACAGATACTTAGTGATGGTTTAATATTAGCCATGAGTGATAGTGCTACCTAACACCAGCCCATGGTCCAAACAAGTACTGGGAGTAATACAAAGGGAACCCAGTGGCTAGCATGGAGCAATATACTCAGAAAAGAGAAAGAAGACTTTTACAGGTCAGTAAGTGGATAAGTAAGTATATGGTCCATGTCATTGACAGCCACTGCCACATCTGACATCTTTGGGAGATGCCTTTCCGTGTAAAAGGACTTGCACAGTCTCTGATAAAGTTCAAGTAAAATTAACAGCATGTCATATTTAGCAAATACGAAGTAAGTTACTCAGTGAAGCTTGAATTTCAGACAAATTACTGATAAAATTCCAAATATTGCATTAGGCAGATATGATACACTCATGTTTTTAGTTGTTGATACAGATTTACTTTTCTTAAAAGATTTATTTATTTATTTCATGTGTAGGAGTGTTTGCCTTCATGTATATATATATGTGTTGTGTGCTTGTCTGGTGCCCAGGAAATCCAGAAGAGGACTCTGGATTCCCTGGAACTGGACTTTTTGATGGTTGTACACTGCAGTGTAAATGTTGGAAATGAAAAACCAGGTCCTCTGCAAGAGCAGCAAGTGCCCTTAACTGCCAAATCATCTCTCCAGTCTCTGTTGATCTGGTTTCAAAGCTAACAAGGAAGCTATTTTATATGATAAGACCAGCCAAAGTTACAGGATATCAGGATTTCAGAAAGGACATCTATCTAAACGTCCAGTCAACATTGCGTTGCATGATATTCCTGAGGTCTCTGACATGTTCCAAGTGCAGTGTTCAACATAGTGCAAAAGTGAGTAAGACAGACATGGCCCGTGACATTACTGCCGAACAGGAAAACAAGCTGATGGGTAAGTTGTATGAAACAGGAAACAGATTTTTATGGGAGCACACAGTACAATACTAAATATATTCTAAAAGGATCAGTAGATCTTCCTCTGTAATATACTCTAGCCTTTTTTATTAAAAGATTAAGGAGCTTTATTGATGTATAATTGTTGAATAAAAATATGTACATATTCAGCATGTATAATTTATTGAATTTGGACTTATGCTAATAACTGTAATGTATGCAAATAACTGTAATTGTTACAATCAAGGTCATAGGCATACTGAACAGCTCCCAAATTTTCTTTGTACCTCTTAGGTTTTTTTTTTTTCTTTCTTTCTTTTTTATTTTTTTTGTCTTAAGAATACTTGACATAAGATTTATTCCATTGCTAAATTTTGAAGTGTATAGTACTTAACTCTTAACCTTACCTGCTCTGTTGCACACAGAATTTCTAGAAGTGGTTGTCTAACATAAGTGAAACTTGGGATGCATGGAGCAACTCCCAGTTTTGAAGGCCTGAAGGGTTTGTGAGAATTAGAGGTGAGAACAGATAAATGATGTTGACAAAAGAACATTATGCGTGGACTTCTCTAGAGTTCCAGTTTGCTGCTGCGGTTGTAGTTTAAAGGGACATTTAAATTTTTGCAAAAGGAGGGCCATGAAGATGGCTCAATGGATAAAGTGTTTGCTGTGAATCCTTGAATATTGAAGTTTGGGTATTCAGAGCACATATGAAACTGGATAGGATATGGTAGCACACACCTTTAATCCCAGCAAGCCTATGACAAGAGGCAAGGCAGAGACAAGAGATGCCCACAAGCTCATGGGCATGTGCATGTGTATGGGTATGGGCAGTGGTGAATGATTATAGACCCTGCCTCAAACAAGGTGGAAGGTAAGGACTGATACCTGACCTTGTAATGTGTGTGGACCCACAGTCACATGCTCACACATGAGACATGAATGTACACACACACACACACACACACACACACACCATGCATACATATAAATAAGGAAAATTACAAATCTTTCCAATTTATGAGCCTAGAGCAAAGTTTAGATCATGGGGGCCTTAATCAGATCCTGGGATATTTTCCCAAGAGAAATGTGAATCCCTAGAGGCTCAGCAGCAGGGATGTCAAAGGTCATGTGATCAAACTTGCTTAAAAAGATGTATGTAATGAGAGAGCACAGAAGTAGAAACGTTCTAGAATTATCTAAAAAGTTGGGTCAGCAGAGTCAGTGGCTGCTTGCCCATGAGTAGTAGCACTGTGACAAAAGCTTGCTCTAGCTTCCCTGTCAGCTTGCTCTAGCTTCCCTGTCAGT
>JADRCH010000061.1:2879296-2995539 GCA_019843965.1 Rhynchomys soricoides
CCTCTCAGCTTGCTCTAGCTTCCCTGTCAGCTTGCTCTAGCTTCCCTGTCAGCTTGCTCCAGCTTCCCTCTCAGTTTGCTCTAGCTTCCCTCTCAGTGTGACTAGGAAACAGAGAATGATGATGTCAGAAAAACACTGAACATTAACAAAAGCTCTTATTTACACAATGACACCACCAAACTTTGAAATCTTAGCATAAAGAAAGACGTCTTATATGCAGTTGTGTTATCAGTTTTGAGTTTAGAAGGAAGTGTTACTGGTGACTGGGGTCTGGGCTGTATGTTTCCAGGTTCTTGGAATCTTATTCAGTAATGAATAAAAGCACACACAGATTGCAAAGAAGCACAAATACTTTATTCAAAACAATACTACAAATCAGAAAGGAATATACTATCACGAGTGCCAGGGAATCACAAGAGAGAGGGTGCCCAAGGATCCTGATTGCTGTTTGGGTGTTCCCTATATGAAGTTCAAGATAAGGAAGAATTTGGTTGCTAAGGTTATAGTTTGAGAGGCTCTTTATTTTGACTGACAGATTTAGACTGTGTAAGCCTTTGTTCAATGTGCATGTTCCTTTCCACAACACATCTGATTTTAATCATATGCATGTCTAATCATTCATAGGCAAACTATGACGAATAGAGGATGGTGTTAGTCAAGGTTCTCTAGAGAAACAGAACTGATATGTATGTATGTGTATATATATATGTGTATTTGTATGTGCATATGCATATGTATATATGTGTGTTATATGTATTGTATTCCACACAACCAGAGGTAGGGGAGGAAAAGGCTAATAGGAAAAGGGATTTGTGGACCTGTTTAGAAGTAGTTCCTTAGGGGCAATTCCACTCTTTGTTGTCAGGATACCAGCAATCCAGTTTAATAGCAAACACCGAACATTAATCAGTAGCAGTGGTCCAATCCAACAAAAAAACAAGGCTCAGATGAATCAGCACAAAAGCATGAAAAGCATGAGTCAGCAGAAGTGGCCAAAATCAGCCAAAATACCTGAAGTTTTTTGGTGCATTTTTCTCTATGAAGTGAAGACCAACAAAGACCAGTGGAGACCAGTGAAGCATTATACAGTGTCGCAATCCAAAAGCATCCTCTCACTGTTTGTGGGGCTCTATTTATATTCTTTCTAACCATCACATGCCCTCTCAATTGTCTGTTTTCAGCAAAATATCACACACTCTCTCACAAGACTGCATCCAAAGAATATCATGTGACACAACTGAGTTGTTTAGAAACCAGAAATTTCTACATCAGTGGATCTTCCCACCTCAGATAATCCAATTAGTTAAAAATCCCGCACACTTGTGCCCAGCAGCTTAGCTATATAGTTATTTTGGATATACCCAAATTGACAACCCAAAATAGCCATCATGAGTATTCTCTGTAGAAGTTTACTTAGAGGTCACACTTTGTCTTAAACCAATTTAGGTCAGATAGCCTCAGTGTCCACGCTGATGTTCAGACATTATTACCTGGAGTACAATTGGGTGGACTATGTCTAACTTGGATGATTTTTAGGAGTAGGAAATTTATTCCATTGTTTGGAATGGAATGCAGATAGAGCACAGTGTAGATGAGGGTCTTGGGTTGTCGACAGGTTGCTACGTCTGTTGTTAGAAGGGGGATGTGTGTGCATAGTCCATGCAGATTGAGGTCCTGGCTTACCAAGCTCTCCCTACTTTTTCTTGCTTCAAAAGCTATGCCTGTAACTAAGGATGCCACAGCACGTCACACATGGGTGACAGATGAGGACAAGGTAGAACTCAACAATGCAGCTGTAAGGAAGGCCTTAAGACAAAGCCCAGTAACATCATCATCTGAGAGGAAGCTGGAAACGAGTGTTTGAGGAGTCACTCAGTTATGTGATATTTTGTATATTAAAAAATAAATGGAAGCCTTTAAATTTTTCTTAGGTTTGTCTTTAAATGTTTTCAACATGCCCCCTTCCATTCCCTGTAAATATAGCCAGGCAGACATTCTACAAAAGGTGAGGTATGCTGTATGTCTTTTCTTTAAAGTTTTTGAATCTCTTTTTGTTGCTCTAACTACTAATAAGGATTGTTTCATTCTAATGGGAAGCAAAGTGTTTAAAATAAATTTCTTCTTTTTTTTCTTTTTTCTTTTGTAAAAAAAAAAATTGGATATTTTATGTATTTACATTTCAAATGTTATCCTCTTTCCTTGTTTCCCCCTGAAACCCCCTATCCCATCCCTTTCCCCTGTTTCTATGAAGATGCTCCCCCCTCCCCACTCACCCACTCCAGCTTCACTGCCCTGGCATTCCCCTGCATGGGAATTGAGCCTTCACAGGACCAAGTGCTTCTCCTCCCATTGGTGCCTAACAAGGCCATCCTCTGCTACATATGCAGCTGGAGCCATGGGTCCCTCCATGTGTACTCTGGTTGGTAGTTTAATCCCTGGGAGCTCTGGGGGTTCTGGTTGGTTGATACTGTTGTTCTTCCTAGGGAATTGCAAACTCCTTCAGCTCCTTCAGTCCTTTCTCTAACTTCTCCATTGGGGACCCCATGCTCAGTCCAATGGTTGGCTGCAATCATCTACCTGTATTTGTCAGGCTCTGGCAGAGCCTCTCAGGAGACAGCTATAACAGGCTCCTATCAGCAAGCACTTCTTGGCATCCACAATAGTGTCTGCATTTGGTGTCTGTGGGATGAATCCCCAAGTGGGGCAGTCTTTCCTCAGTCTCTGTTCCACACTTGATCCCCATATTTTCTTTAGACAGGAGCAATTCTGGGTTAAAAATTTGGAGATGAGTGGATGGCCCCATCCCCCAACCAGGACCTTGTCTAACCTCTGGATGTGGTCTCTTCAGGTTCTTTTTCCCCTGTGTTGGACATTTCAGCTAATCTCATCCCTGTTGGGTCCTCAGAGCCTCTTGGATTCCTGGCATCTGGGGCTTGTTGGTGGCTACCCCCAGTTCCCCATCCCCGATTGCTACACACTTCTGTTCAAATCCCTGACCCTCTGTACATCATCCTTGTCTCCTCTCATACCCGATCCTGCCCACTTTCCCCCTTCCCCTCTTCTCTTCCTCCCAAGTCCCATCCACCCTCTACCTCCAGTGATTATTTTGTTCTCCCTTCTAAGAAGGACTGAAGCATCCACATTTTGGTCTTCCTTCTTGAGCTTCATATGGTCTGTGAATTGTATCTTTTACTTTTTGATGATAATATAATCGTATTGTTTCCCCCTTTCTTTCCTCGCCAAATCATCCCATACACTACACTCTCTATACCCAACTCATTTTCAAATTCATGCCCCCTTTTCCTTGTATATATGTATGTGATATACTTACATATTTCTAAAAATAACCAGCTCTCTGTATAGTGTTTCTTATATGTATGTTTTCAGGTCTGACCATGTGATATTGGATAAATCACTGGTGAGCTCTTCCCTGGGGGAGACTATGCCTCCTGTTCTCAGCATTCCTTAGTGGTCTGCAGTTCTTTGTGAGGGTTTAAGCCTTTATGAGCTTTCCCTGTCCACTTTCTCATGCCTATTGCTGTTGTCCTTCTTCATCTCATGTTTAGACAGCCATGTTGGCAAGATTGTATGGATGTCCCTGAGTGTGGGAGATGGTTCTCTTGGTAAAGCACATTCCATGTTAGATGGAGATATGAGTTCAGCTCCCAGAACTCATGTCAAAAAAGCCAAGCATGGTGATTGATGCACATTTAAAATCTCTGAACTGAGGAGGTGGAGCCAGGTGGATATCTGGGCCTCACTGGCTGGCTACTCTAGCAGAATTAGAGAGAGCTTGTCTCAAAAAAAAAAAAAATCGACCTAGATGACAGCTGAGGTTGATCTACCTCCCCACTCATGAAGACTGATTTATGCAAATATGTGCCTGCACACAATCAGACACAAAGAAAAGGGAGGAAAAGATTAATGTCCCTTTATATTTCCTTCTCATACCTCTATTTGGGAAATCCATGCCTGCTCTCTCACAGGTCTGTTCAGATTATATTATCCCATCTATCAGTAAAAATGGTGTCTTGATGACATATGGGAAGGAATGACCTTGACATTTTTTAATAGAAGTGCAGTGTCTATTTATGATTGTATTAGCACATCTGCATTCTTCAAAGCCTGTTTGCTTTGCTTCTGTCACCAAAAGCTATGGTCAGGGAACAGTAAAGACTGTCATTTTAAGCAACATGTCCACACATCATTGCGAGTGCGTATCAAGCCATCTGCTCTGTCCAAGGAAATTTTTTTCTTTCTCCTTTGCTATGCATAACCTAAGTGTGGAAAAAGATGTGAGATGAGATGTGCTAAGATATTCACTATGTTATCCTGTGAATAGATGGTTTCTGATGAGCCAGATGCCAATTTCATTGGCAGAATAATTCTTTAATCATCAACTATTTCATGTTGAACCACTTAAACCACTAGATCCTCTTCACATGATACAAAATCTTGTATTTTGTTGGGGGGGGGGGATTGAGCTTCCAACTTTACTTGTTCTCTAGTTGTATGAGTTGAAATGAGTGTCCAAAGGTGCCATGTCAGTGTTAGACTTAGCCAAAAGTCTTATTTGGTGCCATTATCAACCTTTGAACAAAATGACCTAGTTATCACTCAGATACTAAAACACAGCAGTTATATCACTTCATTGCTGAATATTGGGAATTTGGGATTATATTTTAAACCATTTTGATTAGCAGTAAAGCGGAGTGTTCAACACTAGAAACTTTAAGAATTTCTAAACATCCCCAAAGTCAGAGGTTCCTCAAGCTCATAGGATTCAGAGGAAGGGGCTTTGGGAGTACGATGCTAGCAGTCTGTTGAGTCTATGAAGACTGTGCTCTTACTTTTCTTGGATTTGCTCATTTCTCTTCCTCCCCCACTCCCTGTATCTGCCAAAGTCCTCCTCATGTGGTGTTGACACAATGACTAACAAAGTAAATGAAGCACTTCAGAAGACTCAGAAGACTTAGACAAGCCCAAGATTATTTACATAGCAGGAAGGATACTTTTTATGATCTGAAAGAATTTCAAAGAATGTTTTTGGAAGGTATTATCATTTTATTGTAAATGTGATAAGACCATGTAGAGATTTCAAATGAACAGAAAAAAAGATCAAAGTGATGATATTTCTGAGTTCAGGTTTATCTCCTGGTAACTTATTTTGATTGTAACCATACATATATTAACCACACTTAAAGATAGGCCCCTTGTCTAGTACTAGATAGTCAACCCAAAACAAATCCAATGTTTTGTTTGTTTGTTTGTTTGTAAATTTGCTGTCTTATATTGCTTTGTTTGTTTTTTTTTTGTCTTGCTGGTTTTTGCTCATATTTTTTCATTTCTGATTTTTTGCTTTTATAGGTTTAGATGTGCGTGTGTGTATGTGTGTGTGTGTCCATTGCAGTTTTTCTTTTCTTTCTTATTCTGCTTTGTTTTACTTGCTTGCTTGTTTGCTTGTTTTCTAGAGAGAGAAAGAAGGGGCATAGAGTAGTGCTGGGTGGGTAGAGAGGGTCTGGGAGGAACTAGGGGAGTGATTAAACGATATAGTGTAAAAGATTATTTTCAATACATTATTTTCAATAAAGCAAAAAAGAAAAAAAAATTCAAACAAGTAAAATTAGAATGCAATGTAGTGAATTCTATTTTCTGTCTTGCTCACATAATATCCTGTGTGTGTACTTCACCTTTTCCTATGTAAGAGGAGGCAAATGTGCTTTTGAGGAAAGTATGGAAAGCATTGTACTTCAGGACGGGAACGGGTCTTGTTCAGACACATGCTGTAAAGTAAGTCTCTGTGTTCTCATGAACCTCCAGTATTAGTTAGCCACATTCAGAAGCTTTATACTCTGGTGTTTATGATATGAACGGAACCACAGGAGAAGCAATATATCCACACAGCCAAGAATCAAAGGCCATTAAATATTTATCTTAAGATACTTGCACATTCAAGATATATACATCCAAATATATATTTTTGGCTATATCTATTTGAAAATATTAAAACATTATATATATATATATATATATGTAGAAATACACTGTATGAACAGACTCATATTTTTCAAAAGAACATAGGAACTCTAAGAAGACAAACTCCAGAGTTGTGCTATTATTAACTATAATCTCTGAAAGGCCATGTGCATGAATCTACCTTCTAGCTCCTTTCAGTCGTTTTCTTTGACCATTTACATATTTATGAGAGTTAGAATTTCTCAATAGTCTCTTTATAATTAACATAATATAATAATTAATATATTGTTAATATATTAAAATATATACACTATAATAATATTTGTACTTAATTATGTTACATGTGAAGTGGATGTTCTGTTGTTTTTAATTTATATTTCTATGATGAGTATTAAAATGAAATATGTTTTCCTATGAACATTGGACAAGTGGACAACCTTTTTCAATAAAAATCCCTATCAAATCTGTTGCCGCTTTTCTTTTGTATTCTAAATTGGCTACCTTTTACAGTTGTTTATGATGAATACAGATATTCTGATGGATCAATTGGCTTAAATTACTCATTGTTTGCAGATATATTTTGATGCAATGGTATTTTTAAACCTTATCTATCCATGTGTTTATATTATATCTTTTACTCAGTATGAAAATCTTTGTTTTTGTTTCAGTATTGCTGAAACCTTCTTTCTTCTTCAGGCTATCATAAAGAACATAAAGGAATTTTGTTTAGGAAAAAAAAATAACAAAAGCTCTTATTATCTCTCTGACTATTAACAGTTCCTAAGCTGTCAGTCACAGTAATAGCAACTACTTATTAGTGTGGGGCTCTATGGAAAGTTTATTCTAAAGCACACACTGTAGGCAAATAAGCAAGTTTATTTTAATAGTAGTAAAAGTATGAGAGTTTGCACTTATTATTATGTCTGATTTGTATGAGTATCACATTTCTAACAAAATGAATCTAAGTGAAACCAAAGACTGACAATAAATACTTAAGAAATGTTTCAGAACTGCCAGAAGGCACATTATATATTCTTTCCAATGTGTGGTTCCCTAAATTGTTAATTGTGAAGCTCTGGATTCATGGCAATAACCAGAAGTCTAAAAATGTGTACATTATAGGTTTTAGACTGAATAATAACCAACACACTTGATTTTAATTGTCTTACCATTATTTATATACGATATAAATCTATACCCAATTATTATATTATTCCCATCTAATAATTACAGCTAACCAATGTAATACTCACGACTTTTATTATGAAATTCTCTGTGATATTTTATGGTTTTGAACAGGTTTTATGACTGAAATTTTTCAAAAATCATTAACATGTTGATATATATATATATATATATATATTCATCCCTTTTTTATTTACTTACTTACTTTTTACACTCCAGATTTTATTCCCCCCTGTCCACCCTCCGACTGTTCCACATCCCATGCCTCCGCCCCAACCCTTGTCTCCATGAGGTTGTCTCACCCCACACCTCATAACCCATCTGACCTCTAAATTCCCTGGAGCCTCCAGTCTCTTGAGGGTTAGGTGTATCATCTCTGATTGAACACAGACCCGGCAGTCCTCTGCTGTATATGTGTTGGGGGCCAAATATCACCTCATATTTGGTGGTCCAGTGTCTGAGAGATCTCGGGGGTCCAGGTTAATTGAGACTGCTGGTCCTCCTACACTGTGCGTTCCTCCTCAGCTTCTTTCAGCCTTTTCCTAATTCAATCACAGGGGTCAGCAGTTTCTGTCCATTGGTTAGGTATAAATATTTGGATCTGACTCTTTCAGCTGCTTGTTGGGTCTTCTGGAGTGCAGTCATGCTAGGTTTCTTTTTGTGAGTGCTCTATAGCTTCAGTAATAGTATCAGACCTTGGAGCCTCCCCTTGAGCTGGATTCCACTTTGGACCTGTTGCTGGACCTTCTTTTCCTCAGGCTCCTCTCCATTTCCATACCTGTAGTTCTTTCAGACAGGAACAACTATGGGTCAGAGTTTTGGCTGTGGGATAGCAACCCCTTCCCTCATTTGATGCCCTGTTTTCCTACTGGAGGTGGGCTCTATAAGTTCCTTCTCCCTACTGTTGGCATTTCATCTAAGGTCCCTCCCTTTGAGTTCTGAGACTCTCTCACCTCAGATGCATTCTGGTGCATTCTGGAGGGTTGCCACAATCTCCTACCTCCCTAGATTGCCTGTTTCCATTCTTTCTCTTGGCCCTTAAGGCCTCAGTCTTTTTCTCTCACCCAATCTCAGATCAGGTTCCTCTCTCCCCTCCCACCCTCCACCATGTATGTTGGTGCTTCTTATCCTTCCTGAATCCAGGATTTTTCCAACTAAGAATGGAAATTTTAACATCTACCATGTAGAAAAGGAGTAGGAGCTGAGAATGGCTTAAAAATGCTAATTTCCTTATCCATCTTTCTACCAGATGTATCAAAATCATAGTTTTACTTTGTAATAAAAATTGTCAAGTTAAAATTAAATTTATTATTCTGCATGTCCTTACATTTATTACTTAAACAAATCAGCAGGGAGAAAAATAACAACAAACATATATAAAACATCAAACGTCTGACAATCAGAAGTGACCATTGAAAAGGAGAAGACAAATGACAGAGTTTAGTGATATAAATTATAGTTGTGAACCAAGTCTACACACACACACACACACACACACACACACCTCAATGAAAATAAGTATGAACTCATTTTGTATGTTTATTTTTGCTAAAAATACCACCATCCAAATAAGAATCTAAATGTTTTATACACAATCTTTTCTTTACACCTCTTAGAAGGCATTTACTTTATAATATATACTATTATTCTATTAGTACATATTAGATAAATACTAATATTCTATTATATAGTTTAATATATACTATTAGCATATACATACTAATAATATATTATATTATATATATGATAATATATCAATATATCCATTTTAAAGACGAGATTACTGACTATAATGGTTAATATTGAATATCAACTTGACAGGCTATAGACTCATGTATACAACTAATCTAGGCATATCTTTGTGGGAATTTCTAGATTGAATTAATTGATAGGGAAAGTAGGGTGGTATCATTCTATGGGCAATGGTCTGAAATAAAAGAAGCTGTGTGGTAGCCTTCATCTCTCCTTCCTATCAGCTCAATGTGACCAGAGGCTGCAAACTCCTTCTGCCATGGCTTCCTCACCATGATGGACTGGGTTTTCTTAAACTTTAAGCCAGAACAATCCCTTTCACCTTCCCGTTGCCCCTTAGCCCTCCGGGTGTTGCTTGTCAGATGTCCTGTCCCAGCAAGAGGGGATCATGCACTGAAATACAAGGATAATGAAAGAGGTTCCCAAAGTTGAACAGCACGAGTTCATATTAAGTACACTATGTCTCATTAATGTTATCTTGCCAAAATCTAACATGAGGCTTTGTTGTTGCTTTTTTTTTTTAATCCAAATGCATTCTGGGCAATTACAAGATCAGAGTGGCTACAATGGCAAGTACCTTCCTTCTCTGAAGAAAGCCTGCTTCTCTATTTTCTGCTCCCTGAATAGAAGCTCTCTTCTCCTTTCCTTGACCGTGAGCTGGTTCTTACACTGTCCTCATCACTGATGTCCCATAAAGGTTTCCATCTCTATAGGAAACACCTATAAGGCACTAGGACTGCTCTGGTTCTCCTGATACAAGAAAACTACATCTTCTATAGTCCATGTTTTCTATGAACATATTATAGGAGGGCAAAGACTTCTAACGCACATTCTCCATTGTTCTCTGGGATCAAAGTGGTATTGCAATAAAGTGCTGTAATTAATTGTAACCACCTTGTTAATTATCCTAGAGCATGCCAGTGGGGTAGCCTGATCTGTAAAATACAAGCTAACAGAGTAAAAGCTAATGAGGCCTAAACTTTCACTTGTTCTTTCATTGACTACCTGCTTCTTAGCTGTCATTGTTGAATAGGAATCCGTGCCCAAGGTAGAGGAGTATAGGACTCTATTATTCTTAATAATACATCCTTAGCTTGAGCAAATTATTACTCAGTACAGCCAAATCTAGCTATTCATGTGAACATTGTTAAATATACTCATCCATCGTCATGTGTATAGGATGCTTTAGTAAATACACTGAGGAGGAAGGACAAATATATACCCATAAACAGAGTATTTTCAGAAAAGACTTTAAAAACATAACAACTAATGCAGAGAAGACTTTTAGAGAATTGCTACTCAAAAAGTCCTTTTTTCATTAATAACTGCTCATCTCTCTGCCTCATTTTGCACTGGTGCTGCTTAACATTAATAATCCCATTGATCTTGGCATGCTGGAGCATGGCTTTAATCCCCAGGAGGCAGAGGCAGGTAAATCTCTGTGAGAACAAAACCAGCCTGGACTACAAAGCAGGTTCTAGGACAGTCAAGGCTGTAGCAGAGAAGCCCTGGATTAGAAAAACTCCAAAACCAACAAAACAAGACAAGAAAGCAAGCAAACAAGCAAACAATAACAAAAGTGTTTGATATTATAAGTACAGTCAATATTTTTTTTTACTACTTGGAAAATGATGCAACTACACATTATTAAATATTTTGGCATAACTTAATTTTACATGCATGGTTCACCTTTTATTGTAATATATTTAGGAGAAATCTCTTACTCTGTTGGCTTAAGTTTTATCTTTTATTTTCCCTTCAAAGTAGGAGTGAGATATATAAAGTCTTTTATAAGAGAGAGACCCAGAGTACATCAGTGATAATGTCTTTCCTTTAAACTGTGTAATTCAGTGCATGAGAGCAAAGTTAGTTCAAATGATTCTTGACAAATGTTCATTACACTTTAGATTTATTGTATGGTTTTCTGGGTTCCTGGGTTCTGACATTAGCTTTTATGTTCATAGGTAATGATATAGAGAAATAAGAGACAGGGTAAGACTAGAAGTACAAAATACAATGTCAAAACACAGAGATCTATAGGTAAAGTAGAGTGGAAGTGTTGGTCAGCTTGAGAAGCTGACATTCATTGGTTCAGTGAGAGGTTGTTAATTCAAATATGTGACAGAAAGGCACATGGGTCAAGCCCTTAGCTTCACTTATTCCAGCCAAGTGTTTTGATGATCGGGCCTCTGAGAAAAGGTCTCATGCTCACTTCTAGGTCTCTATAAATATTTTCTTTTCACTGTTTTCTGAGACATCTTCTGTTGTGCTGGCTGGTTTTAAACTGGTTTGAAATTCTAGTTTTCTTCTTCAGTCTCCTGAGTGTAGAGATTAAACATACCTGGGTGTTTGATATGGAAGTGGTTCAGATCTGTGCCATAAATGATGAAATGGAGATGTCAGACTCACAGAGGAAGATGCAAGGCCACTTGCGTCATGCTAAATAGTCTGTCCAGAGAGAGTTCTGAGAACTAGGGTTTGTCAATAGTCTGGTATACTGGCTGGAACATTGGCTGTTTAAAGTGATTAAACAAATAAACAAATATATTGCAAATATTAGAGCAAGATTTCTTATTAGTAGAGAAGTATATGCAAGTATGTAGGTTGGAGTAAATATAAAGTAGGATGAGTAGTAGAATACGTGAATGGTTCTGACTTTTCTCCACACAATCTGATTCCAATTCCAAAATAATGTCATAAGAGAGAATCTTGTCAGAAATCAGTTTTTTCAAATGATCAAGTTGATTCCACAAAGAGTAAAATTCTCTTCAACTGCCTCCTGAAAGAAAGCAGTAGGAACACTACTTCTCTGATGCTCCTGTCTAGATTCGGATATGCTTCTCTTTAGGAGAAATTATCCAACAAATCCACAGAGAGCAGAATTCTACAAAAGGAATATCCTACCACTTTAGAACCGTCAAGACCACATAGGTCAATGACTGAGAAATTGTTCCAGATTGAAATAAATGGAAGGAAATTAACAACTGGTTGAAATGTGGGATATTTTGATTTCAGGGACATTAATGATACAATTTATAAAATGTAAACAAGATGTCTGCTTAAAAGGTATGTGCACGTGCCTGTGTATTAATCTTGATACTTTTTATTTGCCAAGAATTATTATGCTTATTTTCTTAAGTACAAAATTACTTTAGATTTTCAAAAGAATCAAAAAACTACCTAAAAGTGAAGGAAAACAAACTGTTTCTCCTTAAACCACAGTTATTGATGGTTATCTCAATGTGTGCTATGGAAGAAGTGGTTGGGCAATAGGAACATGGCTCCTGTTGAGCTTCTTTAATTGTGTGTTACCAAAAATAAACTAGAAATCGGAGGCAGGCTGGTTCTCAGAATTAAGTCTGAGAATAGATGAACCATCAACATAACTTATTCTCCCTAAATATTTATTACATTCTCATTTAATATTTATATCAAACAGAAATTCAATATATTACTGTCCTCATCTTTGTTGTTGTTGAGAAAACTGAATTTCAGCTTAGTTGAATAACTTGTCCAAAGTCACAGTTGCAGTACGTCACGGGCCAGAGACTTGAACCTAGGCATTCAGGTGCTGCATTTAATATTGTTCACAACTATCCTATGTAATTCCTCACAGATCCAGGTGAGATTAGACTCTTAGAATGTCTTAGGGCGTTTTACAGACATGAGAGATCCTCAGAGATTGGGTCATTTATAAAGGGAATAGATTTGCTTGCATTTCTGATATTTAAAGCTGAAACATCACCTCTGGTGAAGCTCTTATCATGCTCTCCAACCTGGTAGAAGTCTGCCGGGAGTGATAGAAATAAGAATTTTACTTGGCTTAGCTAGCACCATTTTGTAGTAGTTATAGGCCTAAAGTAGCTATGGGACTAAGCTTTGTTTAGGCTTCTGTCTCCTAAGAGATGAATTCTTTCACAGAGAATAGGTGACTCCTTTACTGTTAGGTGGTTAGCAGAAAACAGATAGTTGCCTTGGTAACATGTCCTGTTTGCTAGGAGTCTGTAACTCCTTGGAAATTTCCTACCCCTGTTGTGTTGTGTAAGCCTTGGTTACTTTGTTTAAGCTTCCTTCTCTTTTTACTATATATTGCTGGTGAGAAATAAAAATTTTTGGAGCTTGATCAGACACCCTATCTTGCTCTTGTCCTTGTGTCTCTTGTCTCTTCATTCGCCTGTCCCCTCCTTAGGAATATGTTGAACACCCTGCTGGCCAGGGCAGAAGTCAGAGGTAGAGATTACATTCTAGTCAATGAAAGAGGAATGGGGGCCAAATTCACTCAGTTGTTTACCAATTCCTGAAAGAAGGACATTAATCCATTCCTGCCGGTACAGTTACTATGATCCAAAGTCTCTGATTAGGCTTTTCTGAAACCACTGCTGGGTTGTACTAAGTAACTAATGTTCTAACACATGAAACTTGGGTGAATACACTCCAATTATAACATCAGAGACACAGCTGAATATGGATTCAATTGAGAGGAGTTTTATTCACAATAGATGTGATTCCCACTCGCCCCTGACCCCCAGGTTGGTGATTAGCAGGAAGAATCTCTACCTTTAGACTTTCTTGTTATTTAGAAAATTTGAGGCAGGATACAATGATACAAATAAAAATCAAACAGGAAAGAAGAACAAAATTTTACACACTTTTCTATGAACAGCTACATGAGTTTTCCTTTTCCAGATTTTGTATCCAAAGTCAAAACAAATCTCCTGAAGAAAAAACTAAATGGGTTTCAATAAGCTTGGATATTATGTTTCCTATTCATTAAAATCCCCCCTAGTGTAGGCTAAATAAAAGAAACACATAGTAGAAATAAGGTAAAGGTAGGAATCTGAATGAAAGGACTTATTACTGATTTGGTTTTTCAGATATCTGTAACCATGATTTAAAAAATGGAAGGACAAATTTTTACTGAGATTTGTATATTGTCTCCAAAGATCTGTTTGGTATTTGAGATGTGATGAACAAATGTGTAGCCATTACAGCTCAAAGATATAAAAACAGATTAATGCTTGAAATGCTTTCAAACAAAAAGAAAATAAATTCTATCTTGAATAAGAGTAGAAAAATGGACATCCCTGTCTTGTTTCTGATCTTAGTGGGAATTAATTGTCAGGATCCATCTAGGAAAGGCTAAGGATAGCAGGTGAATTTCCTGGAGGTGGCTCACCTTTCTGCATGGCCTAAGATGGATGAGCTCCAAGATGGAAGTTCCCTAAAAACTTCATCTCAGGATTGCTTCTTACAGCTGATATGCCTTTCTTGTCACTATTACAAAGTCTAAGTGTTCCTGGGCATTAACCCACCCTATTGAGCAGACCTCCTGAAGATTAACATAAAAATAAACTTTCATGAATTAATGCTGTTTAGATGAATTAATGATTTTATAGAATTCCTGATTTGATTCAAATAATCTTAGGAAGAAAGTTTTGAGAGATCAGTTTAATTGTTTGCTATAAAGATGTAATAAAGTTAGAATCAAGAACAGAATGTGCCCACTCCTCATAATACTAAGTAAAGGTTGCATAATAAGAAATAAATTGAGCTTTAATAATTACACTAAAAGGATAAATAGGCATGAGACAAATTTGTGATCAAGAAAAAATATTCGAAATCAGGTCCAAGGATGAAGCCAAAAGTGTACACTATGATAAGGCAAGGTCATGTGAAACTGTTGCTTTGAACTTATAATGAGCTTATAGAATGAAACACTGCTTTGACCTTAATATCAACATCCTTTTGTACTTCCATTTGCTGTAACATTTTATCTATGAGGTAATTTTTGAAAGAATGTTTTGTCTAAGAAGGTGTAAAAAGGCAAGAGAAAAGAAAGGAAGTTGTTAGCTTGGAAGCCTCTATCCCATCAATCCATCCATCCAAACATCCATCCACCAAATGTATATGTCTGTTTGTCTATGTGTAGGTATGCATAAATACTTGTGGAATAAATAAAACAGGCAGTCGGTCCAGGACAAAATGTATGTGTCTGTGTTCATTGTTTATGTAAATGGATTTTTTCTTTCTTTTTTTTCTCTCTCTGATTCATAAGGAGTTAACAAGCCTGGCCAGTGAGGGGCTCCTTGCTGACTCCAGTAAAGGGAGCACTAGCAATAAGTCCTTTACCTAATTCTGGCTGCTATTCAGCAAGAGTTAACTATCAGAAGCCAGTGGCATTTAGCCTTAAAATAGCAAAGAGTTTAAGAAAGGTTAGTATTACCAAAGTGAGCTACTTCTGCCACCACAACAGCCAACGGCCCCATCACTGCCTTGCAGACTGAAAAATCCTCTAGATCCCAGGAAAGTCACTGTATTAATTGTTGGTGTTAGCATGATATTGATCATGGTTTTGTTATATGTAGCCTTTATTTGTTAAGAAATGCTCCCTCCATCCCTACTGTCTTCTCTATGACTTTGATCATGAAGGGCCTTAAAATTTATTTCTGCCTCTATTGAGATAATTATGTGATTTCTGTCTTTGAGTCCATTTATGCAATTAATTACATTTATTGAATTTTGTATATTTGAGTCATCCATAGTGAAGGCAGCTTGATCACAGTGAATCAAGTTTTTTGATGTGCTCTTGATTTTTTTATGAGTATTTCATTGAGAATTTTTGAATCTATATTCTTCATTGAGATCAGTTTATTATTTCTTGTGTATGTGGTGTGTGTGTGTGTATGTGTATTAGAGAGAGAGAGAGAGAGAGAGAGAAGAGAGAGAGAGAGAAGTGATACATTTATACAGTGGAGTTGTTATTTAGCTGTAAATAAAAATAAAATGTTTAGAAAAATCAGTGGAAATGAAGAATTTTATACAAAGTGATATGCTCAGAAAATCAAATATCATACTTTCTCTCATATATAGAGTAGAACTTCAATTTAATTCTATCTATCTATCTATCTATCTATCTATCATCTGTCTATCTGTCATCTATCTATCATATTTGTTTGTTTGTTTGTTTGTTTTGTTTACCCTTCAATATCTGTAGAGACCTGGAAGTAAGAAAGGGAGCTATGGCTGGGAGAGGAAGATCCATTAATGTGGGTGGGGACAGTAGAACACACATGTGATATGAAATTAGAGGGAGGAAATACTGGTGATACCAAGATTTAAGTTGGGGTGAGAGTAGGGAATGGGGTTAAGGGGTTTAGAGTGAGAGTCAACAACAGCAGCAGCAGCAGCAGCAACAGCAACAGCAACAACAATCACCACAACAATGGAAGGATGTACAAGGAAACCTCATTGAAACCGGCTACTTTATAAGCTAATCAGTGCACATAGTATTAAAAGATGATGGGTGGTTTCCTAATTCATGGGTAAATAATGTTGACCACAAATGCAACAGATTATCAAATAAAAACCTCAACTGTAGGTGTGAGACATCTGCTTAGAAGTCATTGGCCAGCAAATTCCCAGAGGACAACAAAACAATATGGGTTATGGCTACTGTCCTTGGTTGCCCACCAGAAATGTATGGTAAGACTCCATTGTTGAAGACACTGCACACCTTCATTGCAGAATACAAAACAAACAAACAAACCATGCTGAAACAGAAGTAGAAGTTTTTCTCCATGCTGGATAGCTTTTATGGTACCAGAAATTGCTATGCAAAAAGATAGAGAAGAAAACTCAGCCATGGTCTTTCTCAGCTCTCAATCTCCCATGCTTGCCAGACAAAGATGTGTGTACTGATGCAGTACTGACTCAGGAAACATCTCAGAAGTGGAGATGGCACATATCTAAGCACTGGATAGTGGAGAGAAGAGCTGTCACAATGTCTTGTGTGTACGCAGTGGCTGTGGCACTCATGAACTTACAACATCTAGGGTTCCATGCGTGAGAGAAGGAGCTAATGGGATCCAGTCCAGTCTATAGGAGCTATTGACAGTGGAAGGGCTGTTATAGCAAAGGAAGTCATTGGCCTCAGTGATGTAGTCACTATGGAGTTCCTCATACTGCACTAGATAGCTCCATGCCTATATCTATGCAGACAGCCCTGATTAAATTCAATGGGTTCCAACGCAAAAACAAAATAAAAACACCACCACAAGCAAAAATCCGTGAAAGTGGGATGGGAACTTGGTGAGAAGAAGTGGATCATTAGTTAGAATAGTATGACTGGAATATATTATATACATGTATGAATTGTCAAAGAAGAAATTAATAAAAATATATTCAAATCAATGTAACATGATATATGATATAAAAATACATAGAGATATCTATCTATAGATATAGATTGATATAGAAATGTCTACATCTATATTTATAGACATTTGTATATCTATTATCTATCTGTCTGTCTGTCTGCCTACCTACCTCTTTCTTCAAAATCAAGCTTTATTTTCAGTCCTCTTGGCAGATATTGCTCAAATAATTCTCTGACAGGACCAATAGAATTAGGCAATGGAAGAAGTAAGATATTTTACATTATTTTCCTCTGTTCCCAAGCTGTTTATTTGTTCAGAAAATATCTTATAAGTTCTTTGCCTTGTCTCTCCTGGAGAAGCCAACACATATCCTCACCTTTGAGTTGACAAATGCTTAGCAAAATATGACATACCCATGCTCTCAGCTTTGGGGGATTTATTTCTTGATTCATGTAAGTGACATTCCTCAGTGCTGAAAAACATAGCCAGTGGAGAATGTGCAGTTTTCTTTAATTAAAAAATAGCTCTGAACTGAAAGATTTATTTAACCATGTGGAACTAAATAGAAACTAGAAATTGTTTATTTCCAGCAGAATATCAAATCTCAAATGAATGCAAAACATTTCAAGGCATGAGTACACTAAGAATCTTTTTAAGGAATACTGTATTAAAATTATGCCTCACAAGTAATATCTACTTTGTTAGGTATACCCTTCTTATAGTCTCCAGTGAACTAATTTAAATTCTCAATATCTGTTTGCTTCAGCAGACAAACCTGCAATGTAGCCTAAAACTGAACCTTTTATAAAAGTTGGGGGTCACTTGTCTTGTAGCCAATGAAAGTTGACTTCCCTTCTGAAACCAATCATAAGGATATCTACTCACAGACACTTTGTCATCCTAAATATCCACATCATATGTCCCCAGGCAACTCTTTGACTAAGCCCAGATGAATAATAGTACAAGCAATCAGTTCATTAATGATTTTGATAACATTCTACTCACTAGTATAACTTTAATTTTCTCAAGCCCTATTTTTAATGATGGTTCTTAAATGCTTTACCCTCCCAATTAGCCTACTACCCCACCAGAGGTAGTGGAAAAGAAAGGATATAGGGGATGTGGACCTGTTTAGAAATAGTTCTTTGGAGTAACTCCCATCTGTGCTGTTAGAAAATCGGTAGTTCAGTTCACAGGTCAACAGAGGCAGCTCAATCCACTGTCAAACACTTCACGGATATACCAGCAGTCTAGTTGGGTAAAGTTGTGACAGCAAACAAGAATCAGCAGCTGAGACATGACCTAGCAGGAACAGCTAGACCTCAGTTGAATCTGTATAAGTCAGCAGCAGAGACCAGTAGAACCACCGGGAGTTCTTGGCTGCTCCTTTCTCTCAGCAAAGGGAAGACCAGCAAAGACCAAGTGTTGCATAGCTAGCTCTATAAGCAAGTCTATGCAAGCCTCCATCACTGTCCATGGAGTCTTTTTTATACTCCTTCCAAATATTATGTGTTCTCCATGGGTCTTGCCTCAGCATTTGTGTTCATCTCAGCTGACATCTCTCTGCCAATCAGCCCTAGTCTGTGATGGCTCAGTGGTTAAGAGCACTGACTGCTCTTCCAGAGGTCCTGAGTTCAATTCCAAGCAACCACATGGTGGCTCATAACCATCTGTAATGGGATCAGATGCCCTCTTCTGGTGTGTCTGAAGACAGCTACAGTGTTCTCATATACATAAATAAATTTTTTAAAAGAAACTACAACAAACCTCCAGAAGTTTTTGGGTGTGTTTCTCCCTGTGGAGTCCCAACAAATGCAGCTCAGCTATGCAATGTAAGGCCGACCAATATATTCATATCATTAGTGAAGAATCCTTCATCATACAACCTTTCAGGTGTTTGCTTTAGCAGAACATCCTCTCTCCTGTGTCTGCTCTAGTGAAATGTTTCTTCACAACGCTTTTTTAGCCTTTCACCTGTGTCCACTTCAAAAAAACACTTCTTCATGTGTTTGCCCCCAGCAAAACACCATCCTTCATAACTGGCTTGCCAAAGAACCCTTAAGTTCCCACTTCTTGTTATAAGAGAGATGTTCATATGTTGGTTAGGGTCAGGTAGATTCAAAACTGTTCTTGCCTTCCTATGATTGTTTCAATGAAAAAAGAAGTTAAAAAGTGAGGAATGGTCCTTTTACAACACCTCCATAGAAAACTCACATAGAATGATTTCTGTTATGAAGTAGAAGGTAGTCAAGATGTAAATCTTAATTATTATGTCATCAATGGCGTGGGAGTACATCTAAATCCTGTAGAAAAAAGAGACTTAACAGTGACAAGTGATATTGTATGCCAATGATTTAATAACATCAATATTTTCCATATAGTACATCTTTTGAATGTTCTTACTGTAAGAATAAGGAATAGAATTATAAAGCATATCTAATGAAAGAGAAAAGTTAGACTGATGGAATTTATGTACTGGGATCAAAGTAGAATGATGTTTAATAACAATAACTTAAAATTCAGGTATCCCACACACAGATGTTCACCTATTTCCTTTCAAGTCATGTGTTACTGTATGAAGTCTCAATAATACATAATTGTTTATCAGTATACAACCTGAAATCACATTTGTTAATTACTTTTTAAAAATAAGACATAGACTCATAAAATAGAGCAGGTCTACTTATTGCCCAACAGTTGTGCATAGTTTTATATGGATTTTTGTTACTTAATGGCATAAAATAGTATGCTAATTTGCACTGCTCTTCTAACTTCAACTTGTACTCATGGTGAACCTACTTTGCAGCCTTTCCCATACAGCTGAGAAATTCATTGTGCATTTGTTAGAGCTAATTGAATAGAGTTTAGATCTTAATTAACACCTAATCAGAAGGAAATATTGACTGTCAAATTCAGACTTTCTCAACATTAAAACTGATTTTCCAAATTGTTTTTTTAAAGACATATAACAAATCATGCATGCTGTATCATTTGGTATTATTTTCTAAGTTGGGTAGCTAAGAACTTCATGAGAAAGGCATGTTATCTTCTTTTTGGAAGCAACTTAGAATTAACCTTCAATTTTTATGAAGAAAAGCCAGGACCTGCTAATGTGGAGTGAATTCTGTCAAGCTAACTCCATTTTGCTGCACACCACCCTCATTAGATGAAAACACTTAGGTTGGGCTGAGAGCTACAAAATTGAACACTTGAGCTCTAACATGTGCAGCAATAAAAGAATGTGGTGAAATCTGTGATTTTGATGATGTCTATATGCCGATATCCATGTTCACTTCTGCTTCTGAGTCTCCCCAGGTATGTCTTTAACCACATTGTGTTTCTAGGCTTTATTTCTCCATATTCCAATTTCCTGTTTAGACATTATTCTGCCATCATCTCATCATCATTGTAAAGATGCTCAAGTATTGGAATTTATTTTCCCAGTCTGCTCTCTCTAGGACCTGTGCCAGCTGCCCCACTGACTACAAACCCTAAACCCAGCATTTAAGTATTTCAATATTGTGGCCCAAACAATTCCTGTTTCTTTAGAGAAAGTTTCTACTGTTGCTAGACTCCACCCCTCCCCCCATTTACTGTTAGTTTTGTTCAGACTTTTTACTTATTCTTCTTCCAGAATCTATTGACTCCTCCTCTATGTCCCTAAACAGACTTCCACATACCTATAAGCCCAATATTTGCTATATTGTCTGGGAACTCAACATTATAAAAAACAACAGCAGAAACCATAACAAAAAACTCATAAATATGTCACTGTGATGCAGTATTTACTATAGACATGTTATTTCCTCCTGACCTGAGCTTTGTTTATAGGAACCCTTCCCCAGAATGCCCCCTTTCTTCCCACATACCCATGAGAAATGTTCTTAGTGTTTCTTGTACATTGAAACTCTGTAGCATTCATTCTTCATATTCTGATGCTAACACTTTACCCTGGCTAAACTACTTACTCCTTCCTTATGCTGTCCATTCTCTTCTTCCAGGAACATTCCAGGTGAATGTAGACCAGCGAGAACTTTTAACCTTTTGGCTATGGAAAAGGGCCTATGAATATCACAGGACTGTGATGCTTGTGGTTCTTTGCTGATGACATCTCTGGAAACAGCTTAATTACTCTGCAGCAGAGACTATCTCAGTTTCTAGAGAATGAGAATTGGGGAGTGGGTGTAACTCTTTACAGCTTCTCCTGCTGTCTACAACTGTGATGACTGAAAAATTAGGTTTTATGCAAAAGGCGGAAGAAGCTAAAAGAAATACATTAATAAACCAGAGACTATACTTGCTTAGATTTTTACATTTATAATAATAAAACCTTCCTGATCTGAGTTAAAGTATGTCACCTGCTGCTTTCTAGCTTAACATTCCTGAAGTATGTACAATTTAGATAATTATTAGCATTTTATAACTTATTTTTAAATAATGTATGTTGGTTTTTCGACACAATGATATGGTATAACAATAAGGTATGTAAACTTCTCTTATTTTTATTTTTAATAAAAATTTCCATATTATATATTTTGTTCATATTTTTCCCTCCTCTAACTCCCTCAGATACTGCCCTACTCACCCAACTCCATGTTCTTTCTTTCCCTCAAAAATTTATAACTTTTATATGTACATAGAAAGCAAAAAAGTGCTTGTTATTGCTTTATTGTGATATTTGCTTAATTGCAGTGAATTTGAATTGATCTCAAACATCTCTGAGGTACCACTCTACATTACATTGTAACTGTAGCACCAGAATGGCTCTCATGGGCTAAGATTTCATCCCAGTAGATTCAGTATCTTGCCCAAGAGATCCATACTCAGTTCCCACTGACAGTAGACTTTAGGTTGACCTGCACTGAGACAGGATCCTGGTCTACCTCGGCAGATGTAGGCCCCATGTTTGTGTTAGTTTTCCATTATAATAATAATTGTCTGGGACAATCTACTTATGAAAGTTTTGTTTGTTGAAGACTATTGGAGGTTTCAATTTGAGGAATTAGCTTTATTACTTCGAAGTTGCAGTGAGAAAGGACATCATGAGTAGGATAAAACTATTCAGTCATGGCTGAGGCAGCAAAGAGAGGATGAGAAAGGTGGTCCAATATTCCTTTCTAGGGCATTCTTAGGGTGTTCTCTCATTGACCTAAAGATGTGTTTCACTATGCTGTACATGTGAAAAGTACCAACAACTCTAAATAATGCCATAGCCTAAAGAGAAAGCCTTTAATGCACAAGGTTTTCAAATAGCATCAAAATCACAGCACTGACCACTCCTATGAGTGCATGCACATACCATGTCCATTCTAAGGACTGTAGTCACAGTCGTACCCATTCACTAGTCCAAGTGCAGAGACAACCAACCTGAGTGAGTCCCTACAATAATTCTGCATAATTTCCTGAACAGAGAAAACTTTTCCTCTCTTGAGACGGCCTCTGAGTACAGAAAAAACTGGCTGCTTTTTCAGATTTGTAGACATGAGTATAAGGCCACAAAGATTACTCACAAACAATTAAGGGAACAAAAAAATCAACAGCAATGTTCCTAACTAATAGAGAATTATGAGTTGCAGTAGACAAATCTCTGAAAACAATCACATTACAAAAATCCAGTGAGCAGAAAGAGAATTGATACAGATAACTGAATAAGATCAGAAGATAGCTCCTAGAGAGATAGAGATCAAAAAAGGAAACCAATTAAAAATTATGAAAGTAAATAAAGAAAGCAGATGCTGTCACAGCAGCCTCAATATGTGGAAGTGAACTTGAAAACAGGTCACTTGAAGTTCCTTGGTGAAACAAATGAACAAAGAAATGGAAAGAGCTAAGCAAGACTGTGGAATTAATGGGATGCTCTCAAGAGAATCAATGTGCATACGTGCTATCAAAGTTAAATAGAATGTGGGAAAGAGAAACTGGAAGAAACCTTATTTAAAGAAATGATAGCAAAAGATATTCTGAGTCTATATAGCAGGAAATAAACACTGAGATTTATGAATAACTAGGACCATTAGGTAGATTCCACACAGATTTGCCCTGAGATGAACTGAAATCAAATTCACAAAAGCCAAAGAGAATTTTGAAATCAAAGAAAACCGATGTTTGTGACAGATGTTCCATAAGGCTACATGCCAAATTCTTAGTGAGAGCCTTGCAGGTGAAGAAAGCATAAAGTAATCTATAGGCGGACCACATTTTGGATTGAACAATGGTCCCCAAACTTTGTATACTAAATTCCTATAAGGTCTTTAGGAGAGTAATTAATGTTATTTGAACTCACAAATGTGGGACTCTAATTCAATAGAAGCAGTTCCCTTAAAAAGAAAGATGACAGTACACTGTAGATCTTTTTGTCTCTAGACAGACAGGAGCACGCGCGCGCGCGCACACACACACACACACACACACACACACACAGAGCTATGTGAGGACATCATAAGGAAACAGCCATTTGCAAGACAAAGAGGGGTTTTTACCAGAAACCTGACTTCAAGATACCCCAAATCTTGAGGCAATTTCTGCTACTTAAATCACTTTGATTTTGTAGCCTTGACAGGCTCAGATACACAGATAATAGATGAAAGATGAATGAGTAGATGGGTTTATAGATCATAGACAGAGACTGCTAGACAGACAGACATGCAGCATGGCCAACCCAGACACTCCCTAAGAAGTAAGGAAGGCTGTCAGATAGCAGAACCCCCAGAGACATATCCACAGAGGACGACGAGACTCATACAGAAGTAGGGAATGGGAATTTCAGACAAGAGTGAATTTGAACTGAGCCTGAAAGTTCGAACAAGTCATCCACGGAACAGATTACAGAAATCATTCCAGGAGGAAAGCATGGCTTGTGTGAAGTATAGCTACATGGAACAAATGTGGCACTTCCAAGAATCCGTAGGTGGCTTGCAAATGTAAGAGAAGGGTGTTTGCTTAGTGAGTAACCATGCAGCAAACAGAATCACCTGAGGCTAAATGTCTAGTTGTGTACAAAACAAAACAATCAAAAACCTTTCCTTTAGACTCCCTTCTTTTCATCTTTATGCGGAGTTAACCCATCTCTACGTTTTATCATTTCTTTAAAAAAAAAAAAACGTATTTATTTATTCACTTTACATCCAGATTGCAGCCCTCTCCCCTCCTTCCCTCCTTGTCCCACCCTCCCTCACCTCTTCTCCCATTCTCCCCTCCCCTTCTCCTCAGAGAATGAGAGTCCTTCCCCCCTCTGGCTAGGTACCAACCCAACCTGGCACATCAAATCTCATCAGGACTAAGAGCATCCTTTTCCACTAAGGCCAGCCAGCCAGTATCTGTTTCTATGTTCTGTTTGCTGCTACTTTCAATTCTCACTAGGACATTTTGCTCACAGAGAGAACATTGCCTTACTCCTGAGCAAACAGTATTTATTCTTTCTGTGTCCCCACTTCTGACCCATATTCAAAGAATGCAAGACATTTAGTTGAGTTTTTTTTTTTTTTTTAAGTGTTTGGGCAATTAAGGGATTTTGTTTTATTTTTAAGTGGACTGATCAACGTGAAATTAATTTACAAGGTCTTGAATGGAAAGTAAATTTTAGAGCAGAAGAGGATTTAAGTGGCATTTTCTTGGTTTGAAAGAATAAAATTTAGCAGTAAATGGATTTGGTTTAATTGCATTTTGAAAAGTGAGAAGAAATGAAACGCAATTTCAGTTCCACTTTGAGAGATCATTTCTCCAAAATATTTCTTATTATATATTCTAAACACCACAGAACTGGTAATTAAGCTATTATCTTTCAGTGGAAAACAAATCTCTCTACACCCTATACTCTACCATGTTTTGGTGGGGCCGATCCTCTAGAAAGTTTATTTGGCTTTGCTGGCTATGTCTTGGTACAGTTCCTATCATAAGGAACATTAGAAGGATGGTAGACTGCTGTAGAAGGCAGAGTAGCCAATCCCATGTCTGTTTGCTTCCCATCTGACTGCTTTTGATTCCTTTGAACATGAGCCAGCCTACTTCACTCTGGCCAAGGCAGGATCTTCCCATAGCACAGTGGGTTCCAACCTTCCTAATGCTATAACTCTTTAATACAGTTCCTCATGTTGTGGTGATCCCAACCATAAAATTATTTTCGTTGATACTTCATAACTGTAATTTTGCTATTGTTATGAATCATAAAGTAAATAACTGATATGTAGGATATCACTTGGGGGTCACTCAACCCCCAAAGGGTCATCATGATCCACAGGCTGAGAAGAGCCTTTATAGCAGGAAGAAAAATCTATTATGCAGGGCTTCCACATTTTATCTGTGCCTGAGAATGTAAGTCTAGAGATACCAGATAATTAGCCCTACCTCCTCAGAGCTTTTCTGTGCTCTTGTGGTCTCTTCTTTTAAGTTTATAAATTTTACTAATTATAACCTCTAATCCTTTGTGCTCTGAACACTGTGGGTGCTAGTTGCTGCTTCAATTGGTAACCAGGTGACATCTTACACTTTTGTTTCATCCTCCCAGTTACATGTTTAATATCGTCACACTTAGTTACCAATTATTTATGTTAAACTCTCATTATTCAAAGAACTAATAATGGGTCATGATTTAAAGAAAAAGACAATACTGGGGATTTTTATAGATCTATCTATCTATCTATCTATCTATCTATCCATCTATCTATCTATCATCTTTCTATGTATCCATTCATCTGCTTACATATTTTATACCAGTATATGGATTTGAATATGTTATATCTATATATCATATACACTTACTTCTATGTATATAGTAAAGTCATATATACATGTATATTTTTCTCTTGGTACCTGTAGGAAATTGATTTCAAGAGCCTTAATCCACCATGAATGTGGACAAAACCCTCACAAATATTCAAAATCTCTTATATGACATACACTAGCAGTACAGATACAATATATTTTCTCAATCTTTGCTCTGTAGTTGATTGTATCCTAATATATAGAAAGCTAACTGTGAATATGAATTGTCTTTTATTATTTTAGTGGCTGTTCCAATTGGTAACCAGGTGACATCTTATACTTTTGTTTCATCCTCCAGTTATATATTTAATATCTTCATACTTAGTTACCAATTATTTATCTTATACTTTCATTATTCAAAGGCCTAATAATGGGTCACGATTCAACCAAACAGGCAGAACTTTTAGGATGTGCTCAGACTTTATAGAGTGTTACAAGAGGAAGGGTAAATTTGTACAAGTGGGAGCAGGCTCCAGCTGTGGTTCACAGCTGGAATTTTATCAAGCAAGTTGAATTTGGCTCCTAACATCTTTCAGGTTTTTGAACTAGGTCACACAATTCATTTAGAATAATCTATAGGCAAGGTTAGCTGATTATAAACATCAGTTATATCTTCAAAATACTTCCACAGCAAAAGAAGTAATCAATGTTGTGAATAACTCCAGCTTAGTCAAATCACCACAGCCAAAGCCATCACAGTTGATGTGGCTTTAATCTTCTCACCTGCCTTAGATTCATAAAAACCCTAACTTGTTTGTATATCTCTTGATTGTTCAGACTTAATAACAAGAAAAAGAATGGCTGGAAGAATTTCTCATTCTAACTTCTTTAAAAGATTACAAAGCTGGACTACCTGTGGACCTAAAGGCTCTCTAGCTTTTCCCTGTGTAGACCAGGCTGGCATTGAATTTAGAAATTCACATGCCTCTACCTCCCAATTGCTGGGATTAAGTGCATGCATAGCCACTACCTGACTCTATTTAATACACATTTTCCAGAAAAGTGACATATTTAGGAAACCTGCTTTTATCCTTCCTCTGACTTCTTATATTCAATTTTGTCAGTAAATTAGGAGAAAAACATTTTAAAGTTTTATTGAACAATAGGAAATGTATGTTCGTCAAATCTCTTCATCAAGTCAAATCTTCTAGATTGATAAAACATTGTGCACTCTGAGTCTAATTGATCTCTATGTAGGCCTTTCCGGTTGTCTGTGTATGCAACTGTATAAAACATACCCATTTCCTCTCTGATCACTTGTTTTGATTTGAGACAGAATGCTTACTGAGCTCTGTGGCAGGAAGCTACTTTTCCTGCTTATTTTTTGTGTTGTTTTGAGGCTCAAATGCAAGAATCTAAAAAACCATGTTGCACATACTGTGAAGAACCCTTTGATTCAGGGACATTAACTATAATTTCAAAAAGCGAGGTACAGAGCTGTTCCATATGTCTAACTCTAATATGTTAACTCCTTTTTATTTCTGTTTGGAAAAGCCTTATGAGGTCTTTGGATATATTTGTTGAACTTACTATTCCAACAGAAATTATTTTAAAATTGTTTCTTTCAGAAGGCAGTTATAAAGAGATTTGTAATTTTGACTTCTTAGACTTAGGTTTTAGAATCACAGACAGGACACCGTGAAATTGTTTAGCTTCTATTAGGCACCTGGAGTTCCTAGGTAGCTTTTATAGAGCAAGTAAGCCAAAATTAGAGCCCAGAGGATACAGAGAGATGTATCCTTCACTCAGTCCCACCTTTACTAATGCTCTGAAAAATAAATACACTTGGATCCTGTTTTTATGGCATCTGTTCCTCATGCTGACAAGACTTGTGGTCTCTGGGCTATAGACTTGAGAATAATTTCCTGCCTGCTGAGAACATGGTGTCAGGGAATGTGGAATGAGTTTATTTAATATGTCCTTCTGGACATACCAGTCCATTCTGGTCTAGGGCATGCTTCTGAAATGCCCGACCCAGCAAGCCCAGAAAACCGTGACGAAGACAAGATTTGGTCCTGACATACAGCCATCTGCACATTTATTTTCAGGAATGGCTATCGGAATGAGAAACTCAGGACATGAGTTTTAACATGCATATAAATTAATTTGCTAATTATAATATAGCAAAATACCACAGATTTTGTGGCTTAAATAAGAAATTTACTTTCTCATAGTTCCAATCTCTAAGAAATCCAAGGTCGAGGGATATATGTTTTCTCCAGGCCTCTCTCTCTTTGCTTTGTAAATGTCAGTCTTCTGGCTGTGTTCCACAAAGTGTTTGTGAGCATTTCTCTTGTCTCTGAGCATCCAGCTTTCTTCTTATAAAAGGACAAGTCAGATCAGCTGATAGCCTGTGCTAATGAATTAACTAATCATCATTGAACTAAGTCAGAACAGGACAGGAGCTTGGAGGCAGGAGCTCATGTGGAGACCATGGAGGGGGTGCTGTTTACAGGTTTTCTTCCCCTGGCTTGCTCAGCTGGCTTTCCTATACCACCCAGGACCACCAGCCCAGGTATGACTGCACCCACAATGGGCTAAGCCCTCTCCCACATTAATCGCTAAATAATAAAATGCCTTACAGCTAGATCTTCCAGAGGCATTTCCTGAGATGAGGGTCCCTCCTTTTAGATAACCCTAGAACCCTAGTTTGTGTGTCAAATTGACCTAAGACTAGACAGTACAATGCCACAAGCCAGGAAATACTGGAGAGAGAGAGAGAGACAGAGAGAGAGACAGAGAGAGAGAGAGAGAGAGACAGACAGACAGACAGACAGAGAGACACAGAGACACAGAGACACAGAGAGACACACACACAGAGACAGAGAGAGAGACTAGAGGCTAGGTTCTACAATCTCCTTTGGGGAACATCTTAAACCCTTACTAAGGAAACCCTCCTAGGCTCTTCATATCAATATTTTCCTTTACCTATTGAGGACCAGGGACATTCTGTATCCAGACTATAGTAGTCTTCCAAAGCATCATAGTTAAACCTTATTTTAAATGATCCATATTTCTGCTCTTTGAACCAATATTTTTTACTGGGTGGGTCTTGAGTTGATTAACCACTTCTTGAGCCAGACCGGGGGCCAAGAAATAATAAGCCTTTTAAAGGTTCAAGAAGAAACCCTGCACCAAGAAGCACTGCAAGTGTAGCTATTGTGTCACATGTGCCTCAGTAGGTGACAAAGAGTAGAGAAGCTATGTCTATGCTCAGTGTTCAACAGATGGACATCTGAATGATTAGTAGCCTATTATTTCCTGAAAAAAAAAAAAGAGTCTGTGACTCAAAATGTCCTGCACCTCTCCTGGGCAGCAGGGTAGAGCTGGCCATGGTTGGGGGTTGGGGGTAAGCTGGTCCCTTGAGTATGCTATCTGGAGAGCTCAGATACCTCTCAGGCCCAAATTCAGGGCTTTGAATTGGCCCAGCCCAACATTTACCCTGCTTGTCCAAAACTACAGATTTCCATGACACAGGGCAACAACAGGATATCCAAGAAGAGTCCCAGTGAAGTTCCAGTATTGACAGAGTAGCAGAAGCCAGAGGCCTGGAACCAGGCTGTCATTGCAATGAACATTTGCAAAAAAGAAGTGTGGACAAAAGGGTGTATTGTGGGATACACTGTGACACACTACAGCGTCCACAAAGAGATTCTTTTCTCTGTTGGGGCAGGGCTTGCAAGGATAGAGGACAGGTACAAGGGGAGGGAGAGATGAGTGGGATTGGGCTGCATGATGTGAAATTCAGAGGAACCAATAAAAAATTTAAAGGTACAAGAAGAAAAGTGCAGGGACACTTATCAGACAGTTCAGTAGTCCATACATAGAGCTGAATGAGACAATTAACATTTACAAGCCACTGCATCCTTACTGTTAATGGGAGGTACAGCCATAACTATGAAGTGTTGCAGTGATATTTAAAGGACATAATATAGATAAAAAGCCTTAGCAGAAGCTGGCATGTAATAGCAAAGAATGGAAACCATGTCTTGGCAGAGACATTCTATTATCTCCTCTGTTAAGAATTTATCCGGTTGTACAAGTCAGTCACCTGGCTAAGGGACCAGCTCTAGGAAGGTGGATTCACCGGGAGTGAAGTTAAGAGCTAAGGGTGGAATGATTATTCCTCTAATGAGACAAAGTGATTCTCTTTCCTAGAGTTCTCATCCTCTAACACAGACTATAGGATACCAGGAGCTTCTGTTCTGTCTGCCGGACTTTCCGAGTCCTGACTCAGAGAAGCTTACCTTTTCCTTACTATATATTTTTTTGAAATGCTAACCAGAGCCTCTGTTTCTGGGTCCTTGGGCTTCCCTATTGTTTCTCTGAAGATCTCCTCTTGGAAATATGTCTGCTTGTCTACCCTGTAGCTGACCTCCAAACCAGCTGAACTTAGTTGGCATAGCTTTTTTTCTTCTCCTCTTCATTCTCCTCCTCTGGGCAGCTGCTGAGATTTACAAACCAGCCCTTGGGTTTTTCATTAGAACTTTAAAGTTATCTTTTAGTTTCTTACTGAGTCTGATTTTAAATTATTTTGTTAATAAGACTAAGAAACCTAAAGGGAGGTCATGACTTCCCTAATGTCACATGGCTATTCCACCAGGAATTCTCAAGCTTTTCAGTAGCAATGGCTCTTCCATAGCAGATGGCTATTATTAGCATGCATTGGTTGTTATGTCTGGTCATATTAGACCCTTATACCTAAAGAATTTCACTATCCTACGTTAAGTTTTAGAGTAATGAAATGAGATGTGAAGAAACAAGCCATAAGCAATATCTTCTGGTTCTGTTTGGGATAGCAAAGGTTTCCAGTATACTCCAGTGTGCATAAAAGACAGCAACTCTGACAGATTTATAATCTCCTTTTGTAATTATTACTTCATTGTAAAGGACAAGAAACACACTTTATTCTTGAGGATGTGAGATTGTTGGGAAAACATGGTTAGAAAAGTAGGGAAATACGACATATCTGCATTTCTACTACACACAATTGTTGCTAAATTGCTGAGTAGAGAGGAGGATGCTGAAAAGGCTAGAGTGATAACTGCTTTCTCCTGACTTTCATGGGAATGAGTTTAAGGTAGTTAAGGGTGTGGCCATAAAAAGGAAAAACAAGATTTTCCTTCTGTTCCTTTGCTTTTCTGTGGGTTCTTTTGTTTGGTTGGTTGGTTTTATTGTTGTTATTTTGTTTTTGTTTTGCACTATAGTGAAGGCCAATTTTATCATTTCACACAAACATTCGCTAAACAATACTAAACAGACATTCTTAGAACGTATTAATTCTTAGATGCCATTTAATCATTTCTTTGTTGAATGTAAGTATATTCAAACTGAATTGTACAATTTTAATGTTTTGGGCTTTTTTCTTTTCTTTTCTTTATAAAGAATTATTTATTTATTTTATTTGAGTACACTGTAGCTGTCTTCAGACACACCAGAAGAGGGCATCTGATCCCATTACAGATGGTTGTGAGCCACCGTGTGGTTGCTGGGAATTGAACTCAGGACCTTTGGAGGAGCAGTCAGTGCTCTTGACTGCTGAGCCATCTCTCCAGCCCAGAGTTCTCTTCTTAAAAATAACCTTAAAATATAATTTTAAGGATATTCATGGGTTCTTGTTACTTGGAAGAAAACACAAAGAAAAAGGACTGTAAATAGTAATGCTACTTTTACCTTTATTATTTTGTTTTCAAAGCTCTGAAAAACCAGTCTTTCATTCTGAAAGTTACTGTAAATGTACAATGTTCAATATGATACAAATGTTTTCTTTAAAGTTTCATTGTTATTACTTTGTGACAAATTATTTTCTCTTCTAAAAATAGTTTTCTTCCCTGACACTGGGAAATGTTGTGTACTCATTTTGAAATAAACGGAAATTAACTTCCCAGAGACTTCCCTTTAATGTTCTATATGAAACAGGAAAGACCAAGAGCAAGCGAAAATTTGATTTTCCCATCAATGCCGGGCTTGATAGTTAAATAGACCTCCCTCTCTCTGTGGCCAAACACATATCCTTGAAAATTGGACAAATGTTTGTGGTGATTGTTTTGGATCCCAGGAGCCATTTTCTCTATCAAGAACAGGCACAGATAAAACAAAGTTCATTGAAACTCTGTGAGATGGAATCATGTCCAGACATTAAGAAGCATGAATAAACTATATTTATAAAACTGTTCATCTCCAATATAAAGAAAAAGGAAAGTATATATATATATATATATATATATATATATATATATATATCACCATTAGTAGAATGTATAGTTTTATAATTGTTAATGCACAGAAAACTTCTGAAGGTTCAACAAATCCCTAACAAAATTGATGATTGATGACTATCAGGGAGATCTGTAATTTTAAATTTTCACCAGTATGTTTTTCCTTGTTATTAACGCTGTCTTTACATAGAAGCAAGGAGATTACCATAACCCTGCCTACATAAGCACCATTATTCAACAGTTTTAAGAATTTTTTGTACTTGTTTTTTTTATTTTTGTTTTTATCATATTCTGTTTTTGAAGTGTTTTAAATAAAAATTTGACTATACATCTCTAAAACTGCCAGCATTTACTTGAGAGCACACATGACCTTGAGATCCTTAACATGGTTGCCAGGGAAAATTATTGTCCCTCCATGCCAGCCAATGTTGAATGAAGTTTTAATGCCAACGTCATGGTATCAGTAAGCAGAGCTTCTCAGAGGTAATTACTATAAAAAATGGAGGTTCCTTAAATGTTGTTGGGGCCTTTACGAAAAGAGACCAGAGATGACCCTTGGTTCTTTCTGAAGCCAACTGAGATTACAATAATATTTTAAGTGTGAGGAAATCAGAACATAATCCCGTTAATATTCGATTTTTCAGCCTTTGAACATCTTGGACCTCATAACTGTAACAAGTAAATGTTTATTGCTCAAGCCATCTAGCCTGCACTTCTATGTTATAACAGATTGAACGGACTAGGACAATTAACAGAAACTTAAGTCTTGAACACATGGGCACAGGGGAAAAGTTCCTGAACAGAACACCAATGGCTTTATGCTCTAAGATCAAGAATCGACAAATGGGACCTCATGAAATTACAAAGCTTCTGTAAGGCAAAGGACACTGTAAATAGGACAAAACAGCAACCAACAGATTGGGAAATGATCTTTACCAATCCTATATCTGATAGAGGGCTAATATCCAATATATACAAAGAACTCAATAAGCTAGACTCCAGAGATCCAAATAACTCTATCAAAAAATAGGGAACAGAGCTAAACAGAGAATTCTCAACTGAGGAAACTTGTAGGGCTGAGAAGCACCTAAAGAAATGTTCAACATCCTTAGTCATCAAGGAAATGCAAATCAAAACAACTCTGAGGTTCCACCTCACACCAGTCAGAATGGCTAAGATCAAAAACTCAAGTGACAGCAGATGTTGGTGAGGATGTGGAGAAAGAGGAACACTCCTCTATTGCTGGTGGGATTGCAAGCTGATACAACCTCTCTGGAAATCAGTTTGGCGGATCCTCAGAAAAATGAACATACTACCTGAGGACCCAGCTATTCCACTCCTGGGCATATACCTAGAAGATGCTCCAACATGTAATAAAGACACATGCTCCACTATGTTCATAGCAGCCATATTTATAACAGCCAGAAACTGGAAACAACCCAGATGTCCCTCAACAGAGGAATGGATACAGAAAATGTGGTACATTTACACAATGGAATACTACTCAGCTATTAAAAACAATGACTTCATGAAATTCACAGGCAAATGGATGGAACTTGAAAATATCATCCTAAGCGAGGTAACTCAGTCACAAAAGAATGAACAGGATATGCACTCACTGATAAATGGTTATTAGTCCAAAAGTTCTGAATACTCAAGAGTCACTTCATAGCAACCATTGGGCTTAGCGTGAAGTTCCAGTTGGAGGAAGTGGAGAAGGGACTGAAGGAGCTGAGGGAGTTTGCAGCCCCATGGAGGGAGCAACAGTGTCCACTGGCCTGATCTCCCGATGCTCCCAGAGACTGGATCACCAACCAAAGAATACACATGGAAGGACTCATGGTTCTGGCCACATATGAATACACATGGAGGGACACAAAAATACACATGGAATACACAAAGAATACACATGGAGGGACACATGGTGCTGGCAGAGGAGGGTCTTGTTAGCCATCAGGGGAAGGAGAGGCCCTTGGGCCTGCAGGTGTTAGATGCCCCAGTATAGAATGCCAAGAAGGGAAGATGAGAATGGGTGGGGGAATACCCCCACAGAGGCCGGGGGCGGGGGGGAGGGAATAGGGAGGTTCCAAAGGAGAGATCTGGAAAGGGGGAAACATTTGAAATATAAATAAAGTATCAAAAAATAAAGCTGTCATGCAATATAGAACCCCTATCTAAATTTCTTCAGTCATCTTTAGAAAATGACTTTGAAAAACTTCCATTTTTTCTGTCTTTTGCAGTGACTACAGCATTATGCAATTCTTATCGTTAAAGTGCTTTCATCATGACTAGTGCTCCTCGCCTTTCCCTTTTCAGCTAATAACTCCTGGAAGCAGCACAGTTCTTTCCTGTAGAGTATCACACAGTCTAAATTTGTTATTGTGTTTCTGCACGGATTTATTTAATTTGTTTTTCTGTCTCTCCGTGGTTTCTGGAAACTGATCAAGGCTTGAGTAGATTCAAGTATGTCTGCTACTAACACAATATCTAATTCATATTTGAACATATATATATTATTCTATCAAAAACTGAATTTATTAAAGGCATAGTTCTACCAGCTTCTCATATTAGAATGCCTGGCCTTTAAGAATATGTCAAAGCACTTTCTTGCAGGAAGTTTCTTGTGAATGCTTATTATGATTCGGAAAGGTTGAATCTCACCAGCTAAAAACATGAGATTGGACACTAGAGACTTTGAAGATCTGGAAGTTCCTTTGTCAACTGATACCAGCTCGAGTTGGTCTGTGAGAAGAAAAGTCCCTAGAAAATACTACATAAATAAGGCATAACCCTAACCTACTTTAAAAATCAATTTTGAAATTATCATTTAATGACAGCATTTCTCCCATTCCTTTCCTCCCCACAAGCCTTTGTGAACTCCTCTCTGTTCTTCTTTAAAACCATGGCCGCATTTTTCATTAATAATCATTGCATCCATATATCTGTTTGTATATAATACAACATATAATATATTATATATAATATATTAATATTATGTGTAATATATATAAATATACATTTAGGAATATACATTTATATTCCTAAATATAGCCTCCTCAATCTGCATAATGCAACTTGTATAGAAGTTTCTGGGCAACCAATAGGCACTAGACAGTCAATTGGAGTGCTTTTCCCTAGGGAGGTCTACCTTTCCTCTTCCCACATTCACTCCATTGCTTATAGATCCTTGTGTAGGCTACTGCGTCATGCTAAATTATTTTTCTTACACCATGGCAGCTCTGGTACTTTGTAAACTTTAATGTTCTTGATTTTATAGATTTGTTAAATAGACAATGTTCTTTGGAAATTTATTCACTTAAAAATTGTATTGGCATATATTCATTGTACATGGCAATGGGTTTCATAAAACAAATTTTCTTTCAAGTATATTTAGTATGTTGACCATGTTAAGCCTCTTTCCCCTTCATCTACTTTGTCCACTTCTATTTTCCTTCCTGTTAGTTTTCTTCCTCCTCATAATCTCCCCCTCTAAATATATATGTGTACATGTGTGTGTGTGTGTGTAAACTTATTTAATATATTTATTCATTCATTTGTTACTTTACTCATCAATAACCACTAACTACCCACCCAGTGCCAACCATGTGAGTCACTGAGAGAGAGAGACAAGAAATTTCTCCAACTACTTAATTTCCAACTTGGTTTAAGCTAACCAGCATTTAATATCTGTACGTGGCATACAAAAACCTCAACAAGGTTTCACTTTGATGCAAATAAGCATTAGACATGTCACCTGCCAGCCTCCTGTCTTTGCCTAACAGCTTGAGACAAACATATTCATGCTATGTTGGAACATGTTGTGTGAGACTAGAAAGACCAGATGCTACTGGTGCTCAGGAGGGAAAGAAGTTACTTCTAACTAAGGGCTCTAACTAGAGAGTCTTTGATTTCACTAAACCCCTCAGTCTTCAGTAAAATATTGTAAGCACCTGAGCTTAATATGAATTATTTTCATGTCTTAAGAAGGGGGTTTGGGTTGGGTTCACAGAGGTATTCATCATGGAGTCCTGCACACAGGCTTTGCAGGTAGTTTGATCAAATTTGCTTTATTATTACCTTTTTGAAAGTGCTTGCAAGATAGTGTAGATCCTGTTTATAATTTGTTTTGTTTGACTATTGTACGTGACAACAGCTCTTTCAACTCCTTTGTCCTGACGTATGTTCATTGAGAGGTGGCAGGCTAAGGGGGTTTGTGGGAAACAGGTAACATCAGGTCAAAGACATTGCCAGGAACCCATTAGGCAAGAAAATACTGCAAAAGTTCTGCCCAGAGATGTGGCTCGAAACTAGTCATTTCTCACTAAAGGAGGTGCAGGGCATACAATAAAAAACAAGGTCCAGATGTCTACTTTTTGTCTAATTGAGAACTTATGCATTTCTGATGTAGGTCCGCACTTTGCCATCCTGACTTAATCAGGCAAAGCCAGAGGCAAGCACAGCTCACAACAGCCTCACTCTGCTTCCCTTGGTGGCCATTACCTGACACTGACTTGAGCAATCAACCTCTGTGCTTTCTGATGTGCTTGATGGAAGGATGGAGCAGCTCGTGTGTTCCAGAGACAAAGTGTTTAAAACGTGATTAGGCTACTTTCTACTTGTACAGACAGGTGCAAGCTGTTCAGCTTCTCTGGTCCATGCTCTGAGTACCAAATGGAGTCTAGGTGCCTTTAAAGGGACATAGTGAGAAGTGTGCTCTTGAAGGTGAATAAACTCTGAAATCCATAGAAAGACTCACAATGCTTTTGCTTGGTAGTAAACATTATAAGTTTTCTTTCATTTTAAGGCTTTTTTCTTTTGTTACATATAGAAAATTACACTTAAAGTGTTAAAATAAAATAGATACAACCTCTTCCTCTTGGCTAATTTTAAGATAAAGGACATAAACGTGTTTCGGTGATAAAGTTGCATCTTGAATTAGAGTAATTAGTAGGGATGAGACCCATGTAGGAATGACAAGAGGCAAAGAAGTTGGAAGCAATGACAGCTTAACTTCCTTCCACTAGAAGAGTTAGCCTTGGGTTCAGATTCGGAATACAAGCTAGTTTGAGGGCAAAGTAAACATATGAATTGTGTGAGAAGGAAAAGAGTCTGAACAAGAGTCTGAAAAAGGGAAAGAGTTTTCGAGAGAGGGGGAGTAAAAGAGATGAAAGGCAGAAAAAAAGGAGGACGCAGGGGATTCAGAGGACACCAAGGACTTTGGAGACTGCCAGACAACTTGAGTCCTGAGACAGTTTTTGCCCTGAGCTGAGCTTTAGAACCATCCAGGAAACAAAATTTTAAAATGATTTCTACCACACAGAAATGGCTAAGAAGAAACCATCCAGGGAAAGGTCTGACTAAAATGCACATGCAATTCCTCTTGAAATAGTCCTGAAAGACTAGGGCAGGCCCATGTTTGGGTAAAGCAAATTGCACTCAATTGGTTTAAAGAAAAAAGAAGAAAACTACAAGTAAGGATGCGGAAGGTTGATCTGGGATGAGTTGAGGGCGTGTGTGATGTCATTCTCAAAGAACCAATAAAAATATTTGTGACTATTTGTGCTAACAAATTCCTCATGCTACTGGAAGTGCACCATCGGGGGAGGGGGGTGAAATCAATGTCCAGTATGGAGTGCTTTGATTGTACAGCTTTGATGTTGTCCGTCTCAGGACCACCCCGTATCACTTGCTTGTTATACCTAAAGCCCACTTGTTTGGATGATGACTAAGTCTATCCAACTACTGTAGAAGTGGTTAAATATACTCACCGTTTATGGTCAGTCTTCCTCACGGTCGGGCTTCAGGTACCATTTGATTGATCCCTAAAGCCAAAGGTTGGGAGAAGTGAAGACAAGGATTTTTTTGTATGTGACCATGTCACACAACCTGGAAGCTTATGCAGACTAGAGACCATATGATCCATTAAGGATTCCTACTAGGAATCCTCCTATGTAGGAGATTGGTGCAACCTGTCTGTTACTTCCTGTGAGCACGAAGAAAGGTGCTCTGCTCCCTCTCCTTCATGCTGCATTTCTTCTATCTCATTGTTCCATCTCCCGCATAACCTAGGCTATCGTGATTGGCCAAATAAATTATGTTTCCTTCGTCCAGTGGTATAGATCAAACAATAGCAAGGATTGACTGCTGTGGATAGAGCAGACATACATCCTCACTGAATCCTCGAATTGCATCATTTTGATGATTAAACAAATGTAGACATGTAAAAATGTTCCGTGATATATCCACAATGAAAACAGCTAAGGTTGAGTGTAGCTGAAGAATTTTAGCCTGGCAATCTTGCAGAGTAGATTCCTCCACCTCACATATACTTCTCCAGTGCAAAAACATTTATGTATTGAGTCTGTGAAATGAGACTGCTCTAATAAAAGCAGAAGTTTAGCTTGATTATAAAAGATAGCTAATAGGTTGAGAGTTTAATGATCACCTACATAATTACTACCTCCAGCTGGTAGTTGCTAGGTAGTTTTTATTAGCAATTTAGGTGACTATTTTTGTACCTCCCATGAAAATTTCATATTTTTGAAGAGAGAAGTAATTTCCTCTAACTTCTCCCTCTCCTTTATACTATAAAGTCTTTCAATGAGTATTCCGGAATGCCTAGTGACCTATTAAATAAAAATAATCCTTCCTGAAGTTCTAAGTAAACAGGTTTTAGACAGCATATACTTTATTAAAATTAAAAACCGTAGGTTAAAATTGTTATTAGAAATCTCCTTTATTCAAGTATTTTTCTTTTGTCTTCACAAATTACTGAAATGACACTATGATATTAAGTAGCTTTCATCTTGAGATAATATATGGAGGTAATTCAGCCTGTGTAATTAGACAAGCTTCCACAGATCCACAGACTCTAGCAGACTTTGGAAAGATAACTCATAGTTTTTTATTCTAACATGGGCAATGTAAAATTTATATCTATTATTATTTATGCTAAATGTACTTATTTGTGTCAAAATAGTCAGAAAATGTAAAGCTTTTTTTTTTTTTATCATAATGTGGTTCCAGACACAGACTTTGGAATTTTACTGGAACTCTCCATCTTTGGGCCCCCATTTTCACATTTCTAAACTGAACCTACCTTCCAGGATGTTTTCATATCTAAGGTAGTGTAAAACATATAGTATTTGGCATGGAGTAAATAACAATTGTTATTAAATAACTGATAAAGTAATCCCATAGACTAGTCTGAATGATATTCATGTGCATTATTTCATGCCAAGGAAAAAATATAGATATTTATTGGCATGAAATAATTCCTCATACTATTCATAAGATTTAGAGAATTAGAATTGATCAGAGTACATCATAATAAAGGGATGGTTACATAAACCACAAGATACAGGAATAGTCATTGGGCTGCTTTGATCATAATAGCAGACAAGTCTTATGTGCCTTCAGGTTGTGACCACTGAGCAGATCTGCTTCGTCAGATACCCATAGTCTTCCTAGTGTGCCACCCGTGGAGACATGGTATTTCCCACAGTTAAGAGTTTTGTTTTGTGTGTGTGCTCTGCTCTCTCAGTTGCAGCTGCTCCTTGCAGACACTTTGCTCATTCTTGCTCCTGCAGCTCCCCATAGAGGTACTGATCTGTTTCCCTGGTTGGACTGATCATGTGTTGGCTCAGATTCTCTTGACCACTGAAGCTTCATGGTCAGAACTCACCAATTATATTCTCACTTCTTATGCGTTTCTTTTCTTTTCTTTATTTTGTTTCTCTTTTCTTTACTCTGTCCATAACCTGATTTCCAAGCCCGTTGGTCTGTAATCTAGGATGCTGTGCATTTGAGCCTCAGTTGGGAAGCTCAGTAGAATTATCTCTCAGCATATTGTTGGGTTACATAAAGTGGAGAACTTGAGCTTGCTTTATAGTAGTACCTCAGCTCTGGTTAGGTAAAACTCTAAGCCATAATGATAGATTTATAAAAATTCAAGAAGCACAATTATACAGTAAAGACAGTTCTTAGTCTGTCAAAAGAGAACTTACAAGACTGGAGAGAATGTTCAGTGGTTAAGAACACCTGCTGATCTTGCGGAGGACCAGACTTCTCAGCATCAATTTGGGGCAATGCTGGGCAGTGGTGGCACATGCCTTTAATCCCAGCACTTGGGAGGCAGAGACAGGCGGATTTCTGAGTTTGAGGCCAGCCTGGTCTACAGAGTGAGTTCCAGGACAGCCAGGGCTATACAGAGAAACCCTGTCTCGAAAAAAAAAAAAAATTGGGTGCAGTATAGAACTACCTGCAACTCCAAATTCTGAGGATCCAATACCCTCTTCTGCCCATGCACACATGGCATAACTTACATATACACATATACATGCATGCATGCATACATACATGCAATTAAACATAAATCTTTTTTAAAGCAAATGGATGGGCTGATAAGATGCTAAGATGGGTTAAGGTGCTAGCTGCCAATTGATAACTTAAGTTGGATCCTCATCATCTGTATGGTGGAAGAGAGCTGACTCCCACAAGTTGTCCTCTGATCCCCATGTGCATGCCCCACATACAACAAATAAGTTAATGACTAAGTATGATTTTAACGTAAAAACAAACAAACAAACAAACAAACACATAAAACAACTGAAAAGAGAAAGAACCAGTGACAATTTTCCCACGTGGTCACTGGAGATGATGCACTTTAGGGATTCCTACAATATATTTTAGTACTTTGTAAATGAAAGATGACAAAATTAGAAGGAATTATTGTAAAGAACTCCTAGAATAATGACAGGCTTATTTAAAGCAAACTTTACTGTAAGCTCTTGTGATTCTCCCCCTGTGAGGAACAGTCTATATGTGCCTCTTTCTAGTGTAGCTCCATACATATTTCCAGTGTAGGTCCATCCATATTGCCAGTGTAGTCCCATACATACCTACTTCGTGCTCTATCAATCTCTGTTTTCACACCCCTAGCGGTACTTGAATCTATTACTGTAAACATATCTCTACTTATTATCTGTCTATCTGCCTATTGATAGATCATCCTATCATCCACCCCCTCCTATGAATTGTGGTAAGCATCCATACAGCAGATGCTATTGCTATTATTTGTAGATCACCTTAGAACTCACCTTTCTCCAAAAAGTTAACATTCATATGTCCAATTGTTACCATTGGACCTCTGACATGAGGCTGTTCTCTGGAGTAAGGAGCCCAGGAGCAGGCATACAGGACAACCAGGGATTAATTGGTCATCATTCTGTACCTCCATTCCTAGAGGCCCTGAACATGACTAGTAAAATGGTAGATAAATTCTCTGGAGTAGGGACAGTTGTAAGCATCTCATCCCTTATCCGTCAGAGTTCACAGAAGGTGGAGCCTATTTCTATTGGTTGTGATTTATATCGCAGGTGACTCTATTTGCTGAATGCTTCTCAGGCCCTCTTTTACCCCGTTCCTAGGGGTTTCCAGGGATCCCTACCTCAATACACTACTTCTACAATACAATACTACTTCTACTCAGATCCTCTCTTTTAGGAGAAGGGGGGTTGCCTCTGCAGAAAGTCAACTAAAGAAGATATTCACCTATATTGCTATTTCCTAAAGTAAAATAGAGTCTGTTTGTTACAGGCTGTGAGCTAGGCTAGAGCTCAAAATTTGCCAAACCACTAAGTGATCCCCTGAAGTGGCTATGTTGAAATAACAGCTAGAGTGAGTTCTATTATGTGTACTTCTGGATATAACATTTGTTTTAAAGAACATTCAAAATTTAGAATATAACAGCAGAGGCCTGCCTAAGGGCCAGTCATAAAACAATTAGGACAGTAAAGGTAGAACTCTCTGGCTTCTAGACCAAACCACAAACATTGGCATAACCACTGGATCCACGTAGCTGTAGTGAAGCCATGAGTACAGTGGACTAAGTTTGTTCACATCCCTCTTAGCAGCCAGGGCACTGGGGAAATGGCAAATTAAGGAACAGTCTAATGAAAACGAGAAGTTTTCTGATAGCTGCAGCCTTTCTTTAGGAGATGCACTGCAAGATCCTAGTCCCTGGGAAGCATTCCCAGGGAGACAAAGACAAAAAATCCTAATGTGATAGACCTCTTGAAAGAAACCTTGGTCAACAAGACAGTCCTCTGCACTCGTCACTAAAAGCACATTCCTATTTGGAGTCTCATCAGGCACTGCTGCCTTCTTGCCCATTTTTGCTCATGGCATTTCTGGTTCTTTGGTTCCTTTTTTCTGCTACTGCACCTGACTTCTGTTCTCTCCCCAGCTTCACAGGCTAATAGGTAGCTTTGGATATGCTCTGCCCATATCTAGGGTTGTCCGCCTTCTCCTTTGACACAGCAGTTGTAGGCAATAAGCACTGTACTGCAGCCCACACCAGGACAAAAAGGAAGGGGTTCCAAACAAAATAGAAAAAAAATGTAAAATAATTTTCTAGGTTTGTTTCCAATTCTAAGATTCTGTCAAATATTTTTCTGTACTGGTTAGTTTTTGTTTTGTTTTGTTTTGTCAACTTAAAACAGCTAGAGTTTTCTCAATTGAGGGAACCTCAATTGAAAAATGACCCGATCAAATGATCTGCAGACAAGTATCTAGGACATTCTCTTAATAAATGATTAACGTGGGAAGACTCAGCCCACTGGGCACTGTGCTGCTCCTGAGAAAATGGTTCTGAATTATATAAGTAAGTATATTGAGCAAGCTATGGAGAGCAAAGCTGTAAGTAACATTCTTTAATGGCCTCTGATTCAGTTCCTACCTTCAGGTGCCTGCCTTGAGTTCTCTTCCTGATGAACAGCGATGATGAGTGCAAGCCAAATAAAGCCCTTCTTCGTCAAGTTGCTTTTAATCACCGTGTTTTTCACAGTTGTAGAAATCTGACTGGAACAGACATCAGTTCCAGACACAGATATCGCTGTGACAAACCTGACCATGTAGTTTTAGGAAGGATCATAGAAGTGCTTGGAACATAAGGCTGGAAAAGCTCTTGAGCTCAGGGTTGAATGGATGGTTTTGTGAGAGAAAGGTATACAATGGAGACCGGGTTTGTGATGCTTCTGTAGAAATTTTGAGAATTTCTAAAGATTCTACTGAAACTCTCTGTGTTTGAATGAAGATTCTGTGGTATGGTCAACTAGGGCTGAAAAGTCAGTTGTAACAAAAGCCGTGCACCACTGATGTGAAGCTCTTGGCTTTACCAGGACATTTCAATGTTTGTCATCTTCTCTTCTCAGACTTTCTTTCCCTTGTTACTTACCAAATGTTCTTTCCAAGTAAAACCCCCAGATGAGATGGAGCCAGTTTCAAGAATATGATATGAGTGAGACTTCATTCCAAGTCATCCTCTTGTTCTTTAGCAACAATAACTGAATTCACCTTTCACTTTGTCTGAAGACATGTATTTCTGTGTGGACCCCTGCCCTTGCACACTTTCCCATGAGTCATATGTGTGGCCTCACCCTGATGTTCCATCACAACTGTTTAGGGTTTATTTGTAGTTCTCCCACAGAGGACATTATTCTCTGATTCATTCTACCTTCCCAGACCTCTCTAGACACCAAGTACCACTTCCACATCTCCAGGAAAGGGAACCAGTTGCCTGAAGGAACTGGTTCAAAGGAGAGCCTGTTTATCATTAAAATCTGTATTCCAGAAGGCAGAGTGAGGGTCAGTGGGTAGAAATGTGGAGCTGTGGACCTGAAAAGGATCTTGGAATATATTTTTGGAGTACTGAGCTGGAGAAAGTGTGGTGGTCACGAATCTACTCTTACTACATCACAACACACCTTTCCTGGATATCAGCTTTGTTCCCAGGGCTCAGAAATTAGAATCCCAAGCAACAATGGATCAGCTTCTAAGAATGTGCTTGAGCTCTGAGCAGAAACTGGTGTTCATGTGCTCTGTATTATCAGGGGATTAGACTGAAGCTCTGATGGACCAGTTGCTAGATTAGAGTGTGTTCAAGTTGCTTCAGTTCTCCAGAATATCCACATGACAGAGGTGCTGGGAAGAAAGTGAATGTCAAGAACCTAGCACAGTGTCCATTTGGTGTAGGTGTAGGTTTATATGCTGCCACCTTGCTCTTTGGTTTGCTTCCAGGATATTCTAGTAGAAAGTAGGATGCAATTACCTATCTCTGAGGTGTCCTGACCCAGCCACAGCTTCTCCAAAAATCATCCAAGTGAAGCTTCTGGGCTCATTCCAGTTGAGCTTTGTGCCTACTGTGATATCCAGGAATAGCCTTAGACTACAAATCTAAACTATTCAGCTTCACCTCTCCTCCCTTACTGCTCCCTGCTTTTCTTCTTTTCCTTCCCATTTGCTTCTCACTCTGACTGTTTCTGGGTTCTAAGCTTTTGTTTGTTTGTTTGTTTGTTCTACTTACCAGGCACATTGAATAACTGTTTAGTGACTCAAGACGGTATCTTTATGGCCAGTTTGTTTCTTCATCGCTGTCACAGGTGTATGCCTTCCCCCGCCCATCACTGTGTTCTCTTTTTGACTAGGACACAGAAAAGGCAAGGATCTTGTAGAACATATGAAAGTATGATTAATTTGGAAGCGTGTATGTGATGCCTTCATTAAAATTTAGAATTGAGCCTAGTGTGAATAGAAGATATTAAAGAACAGGAAAATTAGGCTTCTTTAACAGTATGAGTTGGGTACAGAACAGTTTGATGGGTACCAGTGAAACAAAGGTAAAATCCATGTCTCCAGAGTTACACTAAAGATATAACAGTTCCTGTTCTCTTAAAAGCACAAATGACAGCAAACATCATGGGACTTGAAAATCTAATTTTGGATCACATGTCCTCAAAGCCAAACTGTGTTCCACTTTATGACCTGTCATGCATATTTTGTGTGATGCTTCAAACTTCCTCTTTGGAAGTGTGTTGTAGGCAAATCAAACTGTTGGGATTATCTGTTACACTGACCTATTTCTGCTAGTATAATGCTTAGAAAGTTCAGAGAAGGAATATGCACATTTAATAAATAGAAAATATTTATTATGATACAGCATCATCAAGATAATTTGACAAGAGTCAGTAGTAACAAGCCAAAGGAAAACACTTTTACAAGAAGCAAAACACCTTGTAGAAGCACGCACATTACAGTGAAGCTATTTTGCCCTTTAGATATAGGGTATATATGTGTACATTTCCAATTATGAGCAATTATATGAGCTAATATTCTATTTATTCTGGAAAATTCATAATCAGGATAAGAGTAGGCATCCAGTAATATTTTAATCATTGTTGAAGGTTTTCACCAAATGTCTCCGACCAAAACCCTAGAGTGAACTTGCCTGTTACAGCATTTAAATAGGCAAACATTGCCTCATCTACTCTGGCAAAACAACAACAACAACAACAAAACCCTGAATGCACAAGTCCCATGATAATAAAAGACATATGTAGATGCTTCAAGTTTAAAAGAACATAGGGAGAAATATGTGTTCGCTCATTGGTTTTCCAATCAGTGGAAACCCATCTATTTAGCACTGAGTCATCTTTGTTGCATGTTTTGTTTTTTGAGACAGGGTCTCTCTATTTAAGCCTAGAATTTATTGGGTAGAGAAGGCTGGCCTCAAACTCACAGAGATCCACCTACCTCTGCCTCCCAAGGCTTAAAGACATGGACCACCATGTCCAGCTCTGCACTATTTTTTCTCATTTTGTTTCTTCACAGTGAAAACACAGAACCTAATATTTAAATACTTGAGGTCTATGCAATAAAGATGCTTAAATATAACTTTAAAAGGAAAGGCAAAAGTTCTTGCAAAAGAATTCACTAAACTGGGCAGTAGAATGTGGGAACACATAAGAAACACAACTCTGACATAGGAGTTGATGTTAAATTCCTAACATATGATGCTTCAGGTATTTAGAGATTCTAAGTTGATGCTTTTTGGCTGAGAAACCAGCAGCTTTGAGATGAAGGGAGAAAACTAAAATGACTGAACATAAGGCATAAACAAAGATATTTAAAGGAATCAGATTCATCCCACAAATAACAGAAGAAATAAAAATAACAGGAACAATCTTTTTCTTTGGGGTTAGAAAAGGTAGGGTCAAGACAGAATAACTGGATTATATGTATGTTGATACCACATAGTAGTAAACATGAGGATCATAAGAAAGAGATGCTAATAAAAACATAAAAATTAAAATGCATGAAAATAAAAAAATAAGCATGATTGACAAGCAGAGAATGGAGACACCCTGGGTAGACTTGAATAGCCACTAGACAGACTAGAAGAACATGAAACTCAAGGAGCTGTGGAAAAACTTTTTAAAAATATATCTGAAATATTCTAAATATTGCCTTTTCAACCTTACATTTTAATAACAATGTGCACAAGTTTATAAAAACTGACCTTTTTCCTGTCACACACTGCTTGGGGACCTTTTTTATACAATGCCCTTTCAAACTATTTCATTAATAACATTCTCGTATCATAAAATATCTGAAAAACAAATCCCACTTAGAAGAATTCCCATCGAAGCTGCACATGAGAAACATCAGACCACAGACCCAACCTCCAGAGAGACACTGGTGAGTGTGGTATGGAGAACATCACTGGTACGTAAAAATATTTATACTATATCTGAAAGACGATTTTTTTTCCTAGTGGCAGCTAGATCGACATTAAATGGCACAAATTTCATAATCACATGTATACAAGGAACACCGGAAAACACATTCAGTTGCTAGTTCCAGGGACTCCTATGACAATAGGGAAAAAAATCTAAACCAGTAATAGTTGCTATGAATACACCATTAAGTTCAAAGATAGATTCGTTTCCATAGCACATGGGAGAAACAGTGGCACCGCATTGTACTGAAACTGAATCTTAGAAGTCCAACGGGTTGGTATTATTTGCTACAGTGAATGGAAGGTAAAACCTGGCAATGCGGCTTGTCCTCTTTTGCTGAAGGGCAGCGGAGAACCTGGTTGGCACAGTGCTAGTGAGTTCACAAACGGTCTCTGACACTCCCTGTTATCTTCCTCCTCTCCAAAAGTATCAGTAAACAAGTATAGAATCTGTGAAAGTGGTACGTTCACCTTGTTCAAGGCCCTGTGCGTATATCGTCTTGCTTCTCTGGTTTATTCCCCATAATGCTTCTGATAAAGCTGATTTTGATGATGACTTTGCTCAAACTTTCATTTTCTTAAACACAGGGAATCACAGAAATCCAAAAGGTTACTGTGCCTTTATCCCCGGTGACTACCGGCTGGCACTGGATCACAGCAGTGGAAAAGGACCCTCAGAAGGTCAGTTCCTGGGTCTTAGTACAGGAGTATGCAGGCTCAGCAGACAAGGTCTGAGATGGGAGCTGTTGTCCGAACAGACCCCTGCGTCCTGCCCTCTCTTCATCCGCTCTCTAGGATGATGAACGTATGATTCAGCTGGCACCATCACAAGGCCTGCTCTGTTTCTAGTTTCACCACGAGAGTGTGGGCAGATATATGTATGCACGATTGAGCAAAAGAAGAGATTATTTTTGTTGATTTTATTTTTACGTTTTATTATTTTTTTTTTCGATAAAAGTTACATACCATATGGAATTGTGCTTTGTCATAATTCCCTTTCTTTCTAGAGAAGGGTTTTGAATAATTCAAGAGTCACAATCCTGGCCGAGACCACTGTTCGGTTGGCATCTTCCCTATCCCTCTTTAAGGCAGTTGCAGCAGCGTTTTTTTGTTTGTTTGTTTGTTTGTTTTTGTTTTTTTTTTTTCCTCCCTGCAAACTGTGGTCCTTCATCCTCATGCCTTCTCCTGCTTTCTACACATTTCTGAAAGGGTTGACACTCCTTGGTGTCTCTGGTTTCTCCATGCACACTCCCCCCACTACAGGGTGGAAGAGCTTTGCTTGTAGTCCCTAAGAATGACAGAGGCATAGGTCACATTTGGAGGAGTGCAGAGCACCGACTCAGACACGGGGGAACTGGGCACTGAGCTGCCGGAGGCCACCGAATCTCGGAAAGGAGAAGGAGGCGTCAGGGCAGGGGAATCCTCAGGGGTCAGCTTGCTGGCTGCAGGCAGGTCCTCCTCCTCTTCCAGTTCGTCTTCCTCCGTGTTCCCTTCACGCTCATACACGAACTCTTGCAGGAGTTTGAACCTCTCGCTGTCATCATCCTCATCCTCTTCAGGAGGGGAGATGGGCTCCTCTCGGAAGGTGCTCAGCTGCAAGGGCAGCATCTGCAGGTGTTGCGGGGGAGGCGGGGGAGGATACAGAGAGCTCAGCCCGTTCCCTGGTGTCCCCGGGCCTGCCAGCACCGCGTGGAAGTCTGGAATCCCGGAGCCAAAGTTGGTGACCACGCCTTGCAGCTGGTCCATCAGGGATTTGGGCTGCTGGGAAGGCTGCTGAGGGGGCGGCTGCTGTTGGTGCTGCGGGAGAGGAGGAGGCAAGCCCTTGGGGATGATGGAATCAGCCAGGAACAGGGGGGTCTCTTCTGCGGTCAGGTGGGGTGGCAGAGGTGGCGTGGTGGCCACGGGTGGTCCGCGTCGGTGCACCACCATGGAAGGGCTGCTGGGAGGGCTGCAGTGAGCCGAACGGGTATTGTCCTCTTCCTCCACGTTGTAAAGGGTCTTGGTGCTGGCGTCTGAAAAGGTCAGGCTCTTGCCAGAGCCTTGGTAACTTTTAGTGAGGGGTTTAATTACGGCCGTTTGGTTACAGGCCGTCTCATTGGTCTTCACGTGCACAGAGAGGCGCTGCCACACGTGCTGTCCCTTGGGTGCTTGTCTTCCACCTGGTTCAGACCATGACACAGACTTGCCGTTAGAACTATGAATAAAATAGAGATGGGTTTATTTACACATGGATCCGCACAGAGGACAAATGCTTCTGAATTCTGTGCACCCCAACGCTGTACAGTTCAGCAGTACCCTCCACCTCCCCATAAAATAAATGAAACACTGGCAACTGCAGCTACCCTAGGCTGCCTCTGAAGAGGGAGCCAAGACCCTGAGCTCATGCTAAGGAAGAAGCATTGACTCAAGAAAAGTCCCTGGTGAGAAAGCTCAGTCTGTTGTGAGTAGAGCTATTTTCATTTAGCTATACAATTTCCCAAAGTACACCAGCCCTCCACTTCCATCCACATTCCAATAATGAAACAGTCCCTCTGATGGCAGTTAATGAAATGGTTAACAAATAATAAAAATAAAAATTATCTTTGATTTGATCACAAGACTGAAGGATTATCAAAATAATGGAAGAATAAAAATGAAAGCACACACACACACACACACACACACACCTAAGTTTCCCATAGACAAGACAATACAGAGACTTAGTTTTAGGGACAAGTTAAAACCCACATATAAAGCTACTTTTGATGTGCTGTGGAATTTCTGAACTAGAAGCTCTCAATTGCCCATTCTGATTTGTATTTCCCAGCATGCACATAGACACGACACTGGCACAAAGGAAGCAAGAACAAAGGACTAGAAAAACAAACAACCAAACAACCAAAAAAAATCAATATGTGAGTGGCTGAAGGATTTCATAATTTCCCATTTTCTTTGTTTAATCTTAAAACACTATTTCTAGCACTTACAGTTCCCATAAGGGTTCAGCTTCTCTGCAGCTAATAAGTAGTTTTACCCTAGGAGTCCTCAAATGAGCAGGCACTTTAGAAAAGAGAGAATAGGAAAGGCTAACCAACACATTACCCACAGCTTGCATGAATCCTTCTGCCAACTTTGATGCAAATGAGACAAAACTAAGATCCTAACAAAGCAGTGGTCACTAAGGCAAAGGACCCTGCTTGGATCATTTTCTACTTATCCATGTTAAAGAAAAATTCTAGAACACCACCATCCTTCCAGTCTTCTCATGGCTTGGTTTGTAAGTGCCTCTCAAAAACTCCTGTATTGAAAATTTGCTTTTCAGAGAAGCAGCGCTGGAGTGGGGAAGAGTGTTTTCTGGCCACCATTAGGTGAGCTGCTTTGATCTGCCACATGCTCTGTATCAAGATGCTGCACCTTGGCACAGGTCAAGAGAGTCTAGTGCCTAGAGACCATGGGCTGAACCCCTTGAAACCATGAGCTAAAATAAATCCTCTCTCTGTTCAGTTGAGTTTCTCAGATAGTTTGGCATAAGAATACACAGCTAACACATCAGCTTTAATCCTCCTGAAACCCCAAGAAACCAACCAAGGAAAAAGTTACCCTGAAAAAGAAAACAAAATGTTCTGTGTCACCCAGAAAGTCTATTCATTCTGCACACTGCAGCAGTTCAGATCTTGCTTTTAGAGACTCTGCTGATTTTCTATGTAAGTTTTAGCAGATGGCGACACCTTACGATAACATTCTATTAATAAAAGCAATGCTAATACTTAAAAAGAAGTCTTTTTTTCCTTTTCTAGGAGTTTGCTTTTTCTTTACACCTATCAAAGCAACAGAAAAAGAAGCAAAATGAGAACAAAGTTATGACATTAAAAGAAATTGGAAAATGAACATTCTTTCTTAGGTGGAGGTGTGAAATAGATTGTCCCACATTATGGTCTTTTGTTTGAAGGGCAAAAGCAGAAAAGGATCAGTACAACAATGGTTTATTGGATCGTTTTGAAAAACAAGAATAAAGGCTTTGAAACATACATATGATTCTTGGAATGCTTATGATGAGAATAATGTCCAACATTTCATATTATATAACTTTGAAACATGAAATGAGTCTAAGGAGTTGAGATTTGTTTTAAAGTCTGATACTGAATATATTAAAAAGCCTTCAGAAATACATATGACAGCTAAAACATTGACCTTGTTGTTTATGGAGAAAAGGTTGTTCCCAACAACACATTTCCCAGTCACCCCTAAAACTAGCTTCAAGGTATCCTTGCATTCTGGAAAAACCCTGATGTAGTGGCTCAACCTACTCTGGGTCTCATAAACTATACAATCAGCTGTTTTATCATTGTCCAAAGATCCACCAGGAGCCTCATTTTGGACCTTACCCTAATGTTAACAGTAGTTTTGATGATCAAGCAGTCAGCTATAATTTCAATTTAGTTCTATTTTAATTGAACACAATTTTTATTCTTGTGATTGGTGATTTTCGCCATGACTTTTAAAATTAGCAGTTACGTCCCCTCAGAGTCTTGTTCTAAATTATCTAAAAAGTCCTGTTTAATTAGGAAACAGATATCATGCCCCAGGACATTTGGTGGATTATAAAAATTAGACTAACATTTTTTCCCCCAAGGACAAAACAATTTAAAAAAAAAAAAAAAAAAACAAAGACACTGGCGGAAACACACCATTGTATAGACAGCACAAGGTATTAACTGCTTCTTTCAGGAAAACTCTCTTCTCATCCATGGTCCACAGATAATCTGAAGGATCTATGGATCCACATGCTCTCTAAACACCATTTATAGACTGAGCAAATGAAATTTTATAGGAGAAAATGTACCACTCTTTTAAAATGCTTGTGAATGGTATTGTGATAAGTTACCATTAAGTACAAACGCAACTACTTCCTGAGATGCTTTCATTGTGTTCTATAATCCAGTAAACAGGAATAAAGGTAATTACAGTCACTGACTCAGGTAAAGACCCAATCCTGTTTCCCAAGAAAAGGGAGCATCCTATCAAAAGAGGCTGGAAACTCAATATTAAGAAGTGAAAAATACATAAACTTTAGTGTGTGGCAATAGAATAAAATATATTCAAAGTCTAACAGTGCTGTGAAATAAAAGCTTTGTTTATGTCCAGACAGCTGCTGCTGCTGCTGCTGCTGCTGCTGCTGCTGCTTCTTCTTCTTCTTCTTCTTCTTCTTCTTCTTCTTCTTCTTCTTCTTCTTCTTCTTCTTCTTCTTCTTCTTCTTCTCCTCCTCCTCCTCCTCCTCCTCCTCCTCCTCCTCCTCCTCCTTCTCCTCCTTCTTTTTCTCCTCCTCCTCCTTTATTTAATATCTTAATCTTAAAAAAGAGATGGGGTTTTATCACTAGTAATAGAATGCTTGCTTGCTAATTGTGCAGGAAACCCTAGTTTTGATCTGTAGCACTGCATAAACCAGACATGATAGTAAGACCTATAATCTTGGCATGAGGAAGTTGAAGCATGAGAATTGGAAGTTCAAGGGTGATCTTTAGCTACATGGCAAGTTTTAGGTCATCTTGGGCTACACATGACTCTGCCTCAAAGGGATGGGGTGGGCAAACAAAGTAATATGACTTAGAAAACTCCATATAATTGTATCAAAGCACTCTAACTTTCAAAGACAGACCTCAGGCCCAAAGTAACCTGTTTCTTGGAGATAAAAACACTGTGGGTCAGGGCTAACTTACTTGGTCACATATATTTATTGATAATAAAATGGTTGATGGTATAACCAGCCTACCTTGGGCCTCTGGTAATCAGGCTATAAAATAATGGGCCCCAAGAACACAGAGCCCCCGGCATCTCCTTCTTTGAAGTAAAAATGTCTGAAATACCAGAGGCTTTACAACTTGTCAGGCAACCTTGAAGGAGAGGCTTGGAGCTGAGCCTATGGTGGGCAGACGCACACTTTGGCTGATTGCTTAGTTTTGCACACCTCTCATTCTCTATTTAAGCCATAACCTTAAGTCAGGACAAGAATATGGACTTGGGTAATCACTGGGTCTCTTTGTCCAAATCTCAATGTGGCTGCACTGGATAAATCTCCTTTTCTGGGTTTCACTATTTAAAATGGCTCTTTTAATTGGCTCATCCAGGACAAGTAGCTGAAGCTGATTTGTTGGGGACACAGGCTGTGATCATAAGTCTGGTGACAAGACTACAGGAAGAGGAGATAGAGAGGGGAAAACCATGTTTGTTTCATTCTCCTGTGCAGAACAGAACTGACAGGTCTATGACTGTAATACAGGAACCAACAGGTTGAGGATTTGCTTTGATTTTCTTCCATTAGCTTAGGGTCACAATCCCTCTGCTCCAAACAAAACAAAACAAAACAAAAACAGCATTAGCACTCTAGAGAGTTGAAGGAAAGAAGTTAAGCCATCTTGCCTATCCACCATTACTCTTAATACAGAGAATCTCAAAGTAGTAAATACAAAGGTAGTTGCATTTGTATTTAATGGTAATTTATCACAAAAGATATTCAAAATATGGGAGTGGGCCATGTAAACAGATTATTTTATCATTGGCGTTCAGAGTGAGAAACATTATTTGTTTCTGTAAGTACATGAGCAAAGTGCATGCTCTCCGTTCCCAAGATCTCTAAAATGAAAAGAGTGGTGGGTGCTGAGGTTGACATCAAGGCTAGTCTCCATCTCCAGGCTTTGGAGCCTAACAGCAGTATCAAGAGAGACAGGAAAGACAAAATCTCCCCATAAAGAGGAAAGAGTCTTCATTAGAACCTGGTGAGTCAAGCATTTGTTTTCTATAAAAAAAAGGAAAATAAGCCCATTGAGATGTTTCCATGGTTATGGCACTCACTGGTAAGCCCTAGTTCCCTAGAATAAACAGTGCACTCAAATGGTGGAAAGAACTAGTTCTCATGAGTTGTTACCTGACTTAGACACACATGCTTTCTCTCCACACCTTTCTCTTTCCATGATCACTCAACTAGTAACCAATGGAAGGAAATTAAAAAGGAGCATCAGGAACTGCCAGAAAGTTCCAGTAGGGAGAGAAAGACTTACCAAGAACAGACTCTATAAATCACCAGCACTAGGGTAACCTACTATGCCCCTGAAGCTGCACTTTGGTGTGGTTCCAACTCCAGTAGTCTGGCCCAAGTCTAGTGGAGCTTTCCATCCTCTCACCTGTATCTGCATCAACCAGATGACACCAGAATGTAGTCTGGAAGGTGGCTCTTGCAGATTCTTAGGCATTGGGACTATTTGAAACCATTTGAGAGAGGCTTCTGTTTTACCAGGAAACCCCAGGTTACTTTCCATCCTGAAACTAGTTCCACAACTTGAAACATTCCAGAAAAAAATTCTGCATATTTCACATAATCTCCTCATCATGGAAGACTAGGAACATAGTTAGAACATCTTGCCTGTTCATCATTACTCATAATACAGAGAATCTCAATGCACTTTTGAAGATGGATGAACTCTTACTGTGTGAGAAGCCCATAGTTTCTGTAGATAGGTAATCTTAAATAGCATTGTGAGTTTTCTGCTTCCTCTCTCTGAATTCTATCCTCAACATTGGCTCATCACAGAACCATTGTCTTAATGAAATAGACAACTTACAAAGTCAAAATATTTGACCCTTATTTAGTAATTTTTAGATCAACTGATTCTTACATCTTCAAGCTTCATGATATAGAATGAAGGACAACATACAAATACACACACACACACACACACACACACCACTTTGTTTTTCAATAACTTCATGATTTCTTTAATGACCCAATAAAGTAAAAATATATCCAAAGTTTAATTTTCTTATCAAAATCAATGAAGCATGGACAGCTATGCCTGGAGTCTTGTCCCCAGCATGAGTGCCAACTGTTCTGATAAAGTCATTGAGTCCTTTCCAAACTAGAAGATCTTTAGCTTTTAATCATTTACTTGTGATGAAAGAAATTCTCATGGTGAAGAGTGCCAGACCACACTGCTCTTGCAGAAAACATGGGTTTGAGTCCTAGCACCCACTTGGGGCATCTCACAACCATATGTATCTCTAGGTCCAGATGATCCAACACTCTCTTCTGACCTCCATGGGTATCTGTATTCATATATACGAACAAACACATATACATATAGTTACAGATTATTATAAAATGATAAAATGTGTGTACTAGGGGATTTCCTCATAGTGATACCTCATATGCTGTAAGAATCATTTAGGAAACACTGGTAGGAATATATTGTGTTACTTATGAAGGAAATTCATGCCAAACACTATCATTTCTTTTATGTCCCCCTTCTGCCAGACATGGATTTTAGTTGCCAGTCACTTGCTACCCTTCAGTCCTCACAGTCTGCCAGGCAAATATGGAGAAGTTCTGTTGCTCTGCCTAGATTATTCTTCAGGGGCAAGAAAGACAGAGACAGACCAAAATGATCCAGTTTACTTCTTATGTTAGTCTCATTGCATGCTCTTTACAAAAATCAATGGGTACTGAAAGTAAAAGAAAGAAAAATTTCTTGTTTACATTTTGCCAGGACAACCATGACTAAAAATATCTGGCTTTAGTCTGAGGGATACATATTGAAAACCACTGACCTCTTTCTGTTTCTTTATAGTCTGAAGACAGGAGATTTGAAAGGCCTGTTCTTAAAGTTCTCAACAAGCCACCTGTTAGCTTTTCTGATGTTTATTTTTCTCTTCTTTAATCGCCACCAAAGAAGTGTATTCAAGTTGTACTTTTGTTCATAGAACTCACCTTTAAGTCATGAACAGTCAGTTGACTCTCTTTGGCCCTACTGCCATGACAGGACAAACACATCCATCCCTATCAATCTCTTTTGACAGGAAGCCAGCAGCTGTCACAAATTAGCATCTCCTTGCTGTGTCCTTGGTGAGACTCACCCACAGTGTAAGAAACATTTAATGCCTTTAGACTTGAAAGAATGTCAGGGAGGGCATCCAGCTATGGTACTGTGGCTCTGATAGTGGCTTCCCAAATGCCACTCTAAAAACACTGGCCTGACTACCCGATGTTTCCTTCCTACATCTGGATGATTTGGTGGAGGCTGCATTCTTTGTATATAGGATTCTACAGGGTATTGTAGCAAGAGGAGGCTACAGACTTCCTGGTACACTTCACTGAGGAAAGGGAAGAGACAGCAAGGCTCCAGCCTCTGCCGCCAGCTCAGTACCAAACATTGGAACTATTTGGGCTCTTCTATCTGAAGAGCTATTCAAGCCACAGACACCTCATCAGTGGGCTCCCTCCTGCTGCAGGAATGTGTACCTTTGACTCTCCCAGGCGTTTGGAAGGCTGTAAAGGAACAGCTGAGAAAAACCACAGACTCCGTGCACAATGAATCGAACATGGTCTAGGTGCTTTGGTTAACTTAAAGAGACACTGTCAAGAGCTAAAGGTCAAAAATCGGACCAAACATGCACGGTTTTTATCCGACTTGAACGTCTGATAAAAATCATATAGAATGCTGGGGAAACTATTTTCATTTGTTTGTTTGTTTATAAAATTTGCTTTAAGTGGGACTCACAAACCTTTCGTTTTGTGTTCCCTAGGGTGTGGGAGACACCCAGCAGCGGCTCATGTTGGCACCCGCCCTCGCATGCCCACATTGTGGGACTTTTCCATAAATCTCAGCTACAGCTTTTACTTCAATGCAGACGCGATTATTTCAAACATTTGTGCAACAGCGGGAGGGGGTGGGGGGGAGGCCAAAGGAAAAGAAAAGGAAAAAAAGTAAAGGCTCTGTTTGCCAAGAAGAAGCTGACAAATTTGTTGAGAGGAAGATTCACTTTTGAGCTCATGAGTGGGAGTCACAGACCAAAGCGAATCCTTAAAGCTGGGGACAGTGCTGCATTGGAACAGAAAGCAAGCAGAAAAACTAACAGCTTGACAGTGTCCTTTTAAGAACAATGGACGATTGGATAAGACAGTCGTGCAAACCACGGCACGTCCATGAGTCCCTCATTCTTGATGGCATGCACCACGACTGGTTCCATGTTAGAAAGTGGCAATACCCAGGAGAGAGAAAGCAAGGGGCAAACACTATATTTCCATGCAGCTTCTCTTACACATTCACTGCAGTGTGGGGGTTTTCAAAGCTGCACATGTGCCGACGGACACTGGCTGCTGGGCGAGAATTCTGGCTGCCTCTTCCTGAAGATTGAAAAGAAAAAGCAAGGGGTTAAACAATATGTGCACAGCTATCGTGACTCCATCACTCAGGAGGTGCCTGGTCCAGGGCAGGGCCAAGCCTGGCTCCTGAACCTTTCTGCGTGTCTCTGCTTCTGTGTCTTGCTTGGAACTTGCAACAGTGGCTGTTTCTTTCTGCTGGAGCTCCTTTCTCAAAGCAACATCAAGGCATTTGCTTTTACATCACAGAACCAACTCTTTTCCATGGATCTCTCCTAGACGGATTCTTTCCCTTCACTGTGGACATACTACTTTGGGAGGCAATGGACAGTCATGTGGGTTACCTTTCTACCATCACGCATCTTGATGGACACTTGCAAATTTATATCTGAACCCATGGCTTTCCTTTTCATTTTGCATCATATACCATATTGTTTTATCACAAAGGCATGGCTGCCATTTTATTTATTGTCATTTTTTTTTCTTGCACTCAGAAGATTTTATATGTATAATAGTGGAATGTCAAGAGACCCACCTGCTGATGTTGGAGGAATCTGCCACAAGGGGACATGTCATCTCATTCCCTGGCTGATGGTTCCTTATACAAGACAAGGGAGATCTGCTCAGTGTGTCATTCTTGGCAAGAGAGAACACTTGCTAGACACAGCAAAGTTGATGGGGCAGTCATGTGGATGTAGACTAGAGATAAGTTTAGTTCCCCATGGTGCTGAGAAAGACCAGTAGCTTAGAAATGGTGGTAGAAATGCTATCCTGCTGTTATGCTATATAAGAGGGCCATCTATTCTGGGAAAGACCTTCAGGCATAAGATACTGGGGAAGAAGTCCAAGCACATGTTCTTGGCAGTGCTGGAGAGGAAGGCAGAGTTCAAGGGAAGTTTCTCAATTTGGGAAACTCTGTGGGGATTTACTTTCTTGTAGTTTCCCCAGTAAACTCACACATATTTTCTTATTTTCACACATAAGTCTGTATTTGGCCATCTACTCCAGTCTTTGGTGATAGGTCAGTAGGCATACCATGGCAGTTTTCTATCCCATCAAAACAGAAGAATAGAACCTCAGAAGAAGGAAGAGGAAGAGGGAGAAATGGAAGGGGGAAGAAAGGACCATCATGGCTTGTCCCATATTCTAAGCCTTTGAGCTGATGACTAACAGGTTCTGAGAAGAAGATCTGTGAGTTTGAAATCTCCATGTAGAATTAATTCTGTATAGTCATTTTTCAACTTTTAGAAGCAAGGAATCTGAACTGGGTTTATATCATGAGGAAAGATTTTTCTACGCGCAGTTGAATATGGTAGGGAAAAAGCAAAACCTATCAAATTGCAAAGACCCACAAAACATTCAAAAGCACATGCTGAACTCTACAATTTGAAATTCTAGTCCAGAAATGAGAAATAGAGACAAGTCTGTATAATTCAATGCCTTTTGAGATAATCCATTTATTTTTAAAAATTAGACAAAAACCATTTTGCTGTTTGCTGTTGAACTTGCCAATCAGACTAACAATGACATAAACAATGACAAAATAAAATCACAAATATCATTTTAAAACTGATCAGCAGAGAGAAGACAATAAAGAAAAGCTCATGCTTGGATATTAAAGTAGAAAAGAACATTTAGCTTGTAAAATATTGCTAAAACTCTCTTTCTTGAGAAAGAAGCTGGAGACTATGTCCAAAGCACTGGGTTTTGTTGTTCTGAAGTCTTCCTGAATTCATTTGACTTTAAAATTAACTCTGTTTTGGAGAAATGTCTGTACATTGCCTGGTCAATTGGTGTCAGGTGCCAGGGTTCCCAGCAGGTCTAGCTTCAGAAGCCAGAGACTAACAGGATCCCTCTAGGAGCCCCACACTTGCTGTTTAGTATTCTAGGATCAGCCTCTTAAAATACTCTCATTTTGATATTTAAGTTTCTATATGCCCCAGGGGAACTGTGATAGGAAATTCCATGGTCTCTGTAGCTGACTCTTTTTCTTTTCTTTTTTCTTTTTACTTTTTTTTTTTTTTGGTACTACTTCTGCATTTAGTGAAGTTTGTGGTTGCTTTTGGGTTTCAGCCTGATTGACAGCTTTATGTAATAACTGTAAGAATTTCAAAGCCACACTAATTGAGTGTTGATCAAAGCAGTTGAGAAAAGTAAAATCTCCTTCATGGTCTTGATGGGTTTGGTCTCTGACTTTTCCTTTGCATTTAAGTAAAATAAAGAGTACCCCTGTACACTGGCTTTGAGTATATAAAGGGAATGTTTACTAAAGATTATTGGCCAAGGCTTAGAAACTCTGATGCCTAACTGGCCATTTTATCAGCTACATAAATACTGAGAGAAGAAGCTTGGCTTTAGGGTATTTTTAGAAACCACATATTCATATCTGTAAAACAACTACAGATTCAGCAAGTCAGAGTAGAAGCTTGGAGGGAAAGGCAGCATATGGGGGCTTGTCAAATATAAGTCCCAAATCTGTGCTAGAATCTTTTGGCACAAATTATGGATTTAAAGAAACCCCAGAATTTTAGTTAGAAAGATCTTTTCAGTAATTTCTTTGGAAAGTGCAAGGGATCCCCCCTCTATCCCTTTATCTTCTTCCCCCTTTTCTTCTGTTTCTTTTACATAAAGTTGCTCTTCATTGTGGGCCAATGAACTGTCCAAAGCTTCTCCACTTGATTCTATTATCCAAATAATCTTCCTTTGTATAGTAGTCTACATCTCTTTGAGCATACTTAGCTCCAAATATTTTTGTTTTATTGTGTTATTTTATCTACATTGTTTTCCTAAGGCATGACATTGATCACTGGACAAGGAACCCAGAGCATTTTGTGTCTTCTATTAAGTCATTGTCTCTTTCAGATTCACTTTTGTTCATAAAATATTGTTGGAGTTGTATGTGTAAAACTGGCTCTAGAAAGCAAGAGTGGTTTCAGCTTCAGCCATTACTATGAAAGATGGAGAAAGTCACTAACAGGAGAGGCAAGGGTTTAGCATCACTGTGTATTTAAATTATACTAATTCATAATGTCTCCAAATTCACCTGCACTTCCATGAGGTTAGAGATCATCCTTACTCAAGAGTTTCAATAAATATAGCAGCATCTCAACTGAATTTCCTTTTAGGCAACATCAGTGACATCAAGTGGGTATGCCTGAGAGAGGTAAATGCTAGAGTTGGGTGAGTTGCCTGTGTTTGAAGCTGCATGTTTGTGATAGAGTTGGGGTGAATCTACTTTTAGTAGAAACTGAATGTTCTAGATAATTCCAGATGGTCAGTCTTAAGGATATATATATGGCTCACCGTGGAAATAATGTGGCAGCTGTCCAAAGTAATTGTGAAGAATGACAGCAACCACTCAAGACCATTTTAGCAGACCATGGTCTATCTTTTTTATTGTTACAGCTACAGATAAGTAAGATCATTTGTATCTCTGATTAGCTTTTGGAAACCAGTTGCATTTTTTCCCATTATCTAAATTTTTATTTATTTCTCAGTGAATGGAACTCTGCTTGCATACAAAGCCTATCTGTGAATTTTAATTTCTCTCAGTTTTCCTTGTAACACACATATTAATACAGTATATTAGGCTCCTTAATAAACACAAATGCAGTCTCCCTATTACAGTCATAAAATATTGCTCCATTTAAAAAATCCTTATTTTTTAAGATTTGCAAGCTAATAAGAGACTATGAAAGTTGATTTAATAAAGTTTTATTTATTTACTACCACAGGATTTCTATATAGTAGTCTACATACTAATCACATTATAAAGAGAAAATCTGTTTCACCCTTTGGAACATTTTAATCTGTTTATAATATTTGTATAACTGAGCATTAGGAAATAATATGTGGAAACTTTTATATTATTAAATATTGTGTGTATGGCCTTATGCTACATTTTCATTCAACAATGGCCCTTTTCATTGGGTATTGTGTGCACAGAAAACTAGTTTAATACTTAAACTAAACAGAATAACTATGTTCCACAAAACTATCCATTTTTCAATAAATGTCGGTTTTGGTTGTTTCCCATATTTTGCTCTTTGGAGCAAACCCTCTTCAGAACATCCCCTTGCACACAAATGCTGTGTGTTTAGTAGCAGGTACCCAGAAGTTGAACTGGAGAATTGTTTTTTTATGGTACTGACACTCTCTGAGAAGTGCTTGAGTGGTTTACTCTTGTTTGTGATGTTCAATGTTATTTCTAATTCTACTTACATTTTCAACATTAAAAAAAATCTTTTGATTATGAAAATGTGATGCAAACTGGAGTATGCTTAACTCAAACATAATATACCTTTAGTCAGTGTCACCTATTGATTTTAACAGTCAAAGGACTGAATTAGTGTTTTGACTAAATGACTATGTCACTTTAGGCATTTGGAACTGGTTTTATGGGAGAAATTTAGAAGTGTTGAGAGATATGAGCTAGAGAAACCCAGAAAATTGTAAGCCAAGCTTTCTGGGTGGACTTGTTAGAATTTCAATCTTGAGTGCAAGGTGGACCCACAGACGGTAGTGAGACTAATGAGGACTCGGATGGGAGCAAGGACTCAATATGGGGAACCGTACCAGATACTATTTATACTGCATTTGCTGTAATTTGACCTATAGTCTAAAAATTTGAATGAAGCTGAATTCTGAAGTAAAAGGTCAACAAATTTTGTGGAGAAATTTTTAAGTAGGCTGTGCCCCTGTTATCACTAGCTGCTTTTAACCTGAACCAGATTCATAGTGATAATTTGGGGCAAACTAAAAGGGTAAAAAACATTTATAAAATTGACTATTAATGGGAAAAGGAATTTGAAAGTTTCCTTCAAAGAGAATGTACTCTTGAGGATATTAGTGTCATTAAAGAGAGGCTGGTCTCTCTGCACTAGAGCCAAAAAATATCACCAGGGGCATTTCATGAGCTAGTTGGCAACCTGCTTATCCAAGACTGCTGTATGTAAAACTCCAACCTCATTTGGCTTTCCTTTGAAAAGAGAGTTTCGCTGGGTGCTCCACTCAAAATGGGTACCTAGAAGAAAAATTTCCCAGGTCCAATCACCCAGACACTAAGAAGAAACTAAAACTCTGGTCCAAGCTCAGCTACTGTTTAGCTAGCAGCAAACCAAGCATGGTTTTATCACATGGAACTGGCTGTGTAGTCATGCAGAATGTTAAGAGTTGTGAAGTTAGAGAGAAGTGTACCCAAGCCCCACTGAAAATCCTGCAAGGAGAGACAGCATCGGCCAGGGTCAAAAGTTCTCCAGGCTCCCCATATAAAGAATCCGTATGGAGTCGTTCAGGTAAACCCTTAAGTTAAAGTTTAGGTGAACTTAAAATATTGGACATAGCAGAAATGTATGCTGAAAACATTGGCAGGTACCAACTGTAGCATTCCAAAGAGAGAAGCCATGTGGTACATAAATGATATGGCTGTAGGAATGTGACTGTCCAACTCTGTTGATATGTTATGATGACATATTCTTCAAATTCTGGACATGGAGGAATAGGATTTAATGGTTTCCATGTTGAGTTTAGTCTTGTTATGGTCTTATCCATCTGTGCTTCATTTCTCCTTCTTGAATGGGAATGTTTACTCTGTGCCATTGTATTTTGGAAGTAGATAACTTCCTCATTGACTTTTCCAAGGACTCACAGCTAAGAGAGTGTTTTGAGTCCCTGTAGAAATTCTGGACTTAGACTTTTGAACAATGTGAAGAGTTTGGGGTCTGTTCAAGATTGAAAATCAAACATGCAAAGATAATTGTAAAGAGACCTAGTATTTGAGATAGAATTATAAAAATGTTGGCTATGGCAGTAATGTAACTATTATACTTTTCTTTCCATTAAAGTTTATTTCATGCTATTGTTATCATTAAACAGAGGGATGATAATCACAAAGTTACGTTCTGGGTCATCACCCTCAAATCTGTAGAGCCATTATGCAAGTATCATACTGTTAAGAGCATAACCACCATAGTCCCTGCTCCCCCCAAAATCATAGTTGTATCATACCATATTGAAAAAATTAAAGGGAGAGATTTAGGCAGTATTAAAAAACCTCCAGCCTTTAGCTAAAATATAATACCTTGGAGAAAATCAACCCTTATGCTGAAAACAAGTAGAAAAAACAAATAAAATATTTTCCAAAACCCACTTGCAGACATTGAGACAGTACCATGACAACCAGAATCCGATGGATCAATAAGTCAGAGGAAGAGAATTTCAGTGGGAAAGCAGATAATCTTCAAGCTATTTTTCCCTGAGGATATTTCATGATTCTTGATATAGAATAGAGAATCCAGGTTAAAAAAAAAAACAACAAAGATGGGGTTGGTGGGAGAGGTGAAGAAGCCTTAAATCAAGCTGTAGACATAAAATCAGGCTGTAGACACATACATTTGAATTTAAGTTTCCCAAAGATGTCAGGACTTGAGAATTCAAGATCCTGGAAGGAGTGCAGGAAAGAAAGATGGAGCTGAACAAGTTTTACGAAATTACAGTATATATTCAATTCACTTCACTTCAGTCTACCACCAGATGATAAACAAAGGAAAAATGTGACCACCTGAGTGATTGAGAGCCATTCCTGACTTACTATAGTTTTGCTAATGCTCTACTGGCTTTATCACCATGTGAATATGTTATACAGTCAATAGAAACTTCACTTTGAAATTTGACTTAGGATTAGCCTTCATGATTATCACCATGTGAATATGTTATACAGTCAGTAGAAACTTCACTTTGAAATTTGACTTAGGATTAGCCTTCATGAATGAGGCTAATGACTCTATAAACAGATCTCAGGGAATTATCTAGTCATGAAGATATATACAAAGTCCTCATCTAGGTAGAGAGTCCTCAGTAAAACTCACCCAGCAGCACCCTCATTTCAAATGTGAATCTTCAGAACCATGAGAAATCAGTGTGACTCACAGTAGAAACTGGATAAAGACATATTCCTTTAACCACACATAGAAATTAATCAAGATATATTATAGCACTAAATGTAGGAGTCAAATTCACAAAGCCCATAAATAAAATAGACAAATCCCTGAAGACCTGGTGACTGGCAAATATATTTTATGATGGACATAAAAATAATTAAGCATAAAAAGTGATCATTCTAACTTCATCAAAATTAATAACTCTCAATCATCAAAAGATATGAACCAATAAAATAAAGCATCAAGTCAAACATAAAAAATGTGTAATATATTATCATTGGCTTGTTTTAGAATCTGGATTTTTCAATTCTTTTTATTTATTTATGGCATTTAAAGTAAAATACTAACACATATATTAATATGAATAAATTTTAATGATGGTAGATATGTTTTACACGAATATGTAACATACCCATATATTCAACGTAAAAACTAATTACAGAAATGATGATTTGGAGGCTGAAGAGATAGTTCAAGAGAAACTACGAAGATCTCCACACATGTGCTATAGTAACATACACACACACACACACACACACACACACACACACAGATAAATACACAGACACACACACAGACACACATATGTGCACATGCACAAAATAAAAAGATTATATAATTATTTTTATGGAACATAATTGCAGAACTGAAATTCAATGAGTGTTAAAAGTAAGAATTCTAGTTAAAAATGAATGCACGGTTGGACAACGCATACATCTTAAAACTATTATAAAAGGAGCAACATTTTAAAAAACTCTTCTCATACTGGCCAGACACCCCAGACCTCACATAGACTGGACCACCAACCAAAGAATACAATGGGGGTCCCATGGTGCTGGCCACATATGTGGCAGAGGATGGCCTTGTTGACCATCAGTGGGAGGAGAGGCCCTTGGGCCTAAGGGTGTTAGATGCCCCAGTGTAGGGGAATGCTAGGGAGGGAAGACAGGAGTGAGCGGGTGGGTGGGGGAGCACCCTCATAGAGGCATGGGGAGGGATATGGGATAGGGAGTTTCCAAAGGAGAGACCTGGAAAGGGAAAAAACATTTGAAATATAAATAAAGTAAATATCCAAACAAAAAACATGTACATATTTAAATACATACATATATAAACTCTTCTGACTACTGAGCTGTGAGAAATGTGAGTAGGTATTCTAGAACACTTATATGGGTATTGTACTGGCTAGTTTTGTGTGTCAACTTGACACAAGCTGAAGTTATCACAGAGAAAGGAGCTTCAGTTGAGAATATGCCTCCACGAGATCCAGCTGTAAGGCATTTTCTCAATTAGTGATCAAGGGGGAAGGGCCCCTTGTGAGTGGTACCATCTGTGGGCTGGTGGTCTTGGGTTCTATAAGAAAGCAGGCTGAGCAAGCCAGGAGAAGTAAGCAAGCAAGCCAGTAAGCAGCATTCCTCCATGGCCTCTGCATCAGCTCCTGCTCCTTGACCTGCTTGAGTTCCAGTCCTGACTTCCTTTCGTGATGAACAGCAGCATAGCAGTATAAGCTCAATAAACCCTTTCCTCCCCAACTTGCATCTTGGTCATGATGTTTGTGCAAGAATAGAAACCCTGACTAAGACAGGTATCATGAGAATAGGTGAATATACAATTTTGAAATACACTAATTCCTTGGATTCTTCTTGTGGGGGAATGGAATGTGTTTGTAGTACATGATAATACATGAACTTGAACTGTCTGAATTTCTGGACTGGATAGGCTGAGAACATAAACAAATAGGGTATGAAAGCACAATTTTCAGTAGATGATTAAACAATTTTCGGTGTTACAGCAATATGATTTAATAAAACTATTGCATATTCTTAATAAGTAGAGTGTAGTAGGCAGAATAGGGGTATTACTGTCTCCACTCTAGAGATAAAACAACCATCTTGAACTCTATAACAAGTAAATGTGAAAGCAAGGCATGCTGCTGTGACCACGGTGAGTATCAATCATCCCATTGCCTTCAGTCATCCATATTTTATTCTATTCAGTGCATTTACATTCTGGTGTCTCAACTAGCACCCTTCTTTTCCTGCCTGGAAGTACCCTCTCTACTGGCTAGTTTTCATAATCCAGAAGTTGCTATGTAGGTATGTTGGAGAGATAAGTCAGCTGTGGTCATAACCAGCTTTTGACCTTACATGTTACAATACCAACTTGGTAGTCAAGAGGTACATGCTGGTGCAATAGTGGCACCACTGTTGTGGCAGTAACCAACTGATTTATGACTAGATCTGGGGCCCACTCTATATGCAGAAGTTCATTTCTTGCACTCTGGATCTGGTCAAAGGCTTATGACTTGGAAAGCTATTGACTCTGGAAATGAACCTTATACTTTCATTCTACTAATTGGTCATGTTGATCTGCCTCTTACTATTTTTTATAGCCATAGGTTACTGCTGCCTTCACCCTTGATTAAAGAAACTTACCTTTCAGCGAACAGCAGTTAATGCAGTGACTCATAACTGGCCAAAGTGCTAAGTTACTATTGATTGCTCATCTTTAAAGGAGACACCCATAGTACTCCCTTCTGGGTCCCAGGAACATTATGAAAAAGTTGAGATAGAAAGAACATAAGATCCAGGTGACAAGAATACTATAAACACTGTCTATGGGTGTGATCTGGCCATGGTACTCATGAACTCACAGCAGCTAAAGTTGTCTGCGTCAGACCTGTACAAGACTGATTCTTAGATGAGAAAGAAGTCCAGAGCTCCCTACCCTGTGTATCTACTGGTAGCTGAGAGGTCCTGGTGGAGAAAGTCATTATCTTTAGTGATGTGACCACTGAGTTAGTGGATAACTTCAGACTCATGCCCTGTGAATGGTGCTGGTTGAACCTAAGGAGTCGCAAAGAGACATAGAGACATGAAAAGTCTGATGGGAACCTGGTGACAGAAGGAGGAGGCACTGGTAGGGATAGAGCATGGTCAAGAGAAGATGGAGGGATGAATGTGGGTAGAATGAATTAGGTATACGTAAGAACTTGTTAAGGAACAAATTAATTAAAACAAGCCCCAGCTTAAGCAATACTTCCTGTCAACATTTCCACACTCTTAGATTAGTTAAATGTCTCATGGTGTTCTGTAACACCTGTACTTATTGTTACTAACTCTTCGGTGTGTTGTCTTTGGTTAGATTTAGTTCCCACAAAGAACAGGGCTAAAGCTGTTTTTCCCACCACTGTATTTGGCCTAGCACATAGCACACAGCATGTGCTTGAAAGTCATTATTAAATGAGCTACTACTGTTTCTCTTACAGATTTGAAAGCTGTAGATCTCCAGCCTCAAAATCAGTCTCACAACCTGAGAAAAACTGCATCCTGGAACTTTTCCTAGAAGAACCCCGATCCTTGTATAAAATTGTCCCTAACCCTGTTGCTTTGGTTCAGATATGTTAGAACCTCTCAGAGTTCGTGTGCTTGGAGGCTTTATCATTCATGACATCATTAAGAGGACATGGAACCTTTAAGAGGAGGGGCTTCATGGGAATGATTAGGGTATAGTAGATGCTGCCTTAGTTATGGAATGATGTTGGTCTTTGGAATGAGCTGGCTCGTGAGAGTGAATTGATACAAAGTAGCCTACCTTATGCATTGTGTCATTCTGTACCCACCAGGACCACTTCACTTTCTTCTGTTACATTGTGTTTGAGTCAATCAAGCAAGCTTTCATCTTATGCTACACAGGTGGGACCTCTCAAGTAAATTTCCTAAATTATAAGTAATTAGTTTCAAGTATTTTGTTACAGTGACAGAAAACAAATTAGTGTAACTATTGACAAAAATCCTTTTTTTTTTTTTAAATTTTCTTGTGTGATGACACATGTATTTGTGTGTACACAGTCTGTAGACAGGTGCACATGCACATGAGAGGGCAGAGGTCAAGCTTCTGTATTTCCTCATAAAGTATCTTTTAGTGAAACAGCATTGCTCAGTGATCTGGAACTTACCATGTTAACTAGGCTGGCTGACCAGCAAACTAACTCTCTCTCTCTCTCTCTCTCTCTCTCTCTCTCTCTCTCTCTCTCTCTGTCTCTCTCTCTTAAAAAGGAAATATCAAATTACTTTATTAAAAATTACTTTCTCCATTAAAACTTTTAGTATTTTACCTGGTATAGTTGTGCAAACTCTCTTAAAATTGCTCCTGCAAACATAGAGTAACTAAAGCAGAGCATACATCTTTAAGACTGAAAATTGGGTTTAAGGAGTTTCTCTTTGTAACTGGTTTCTTCTAAATGGTCATTTCTCTGTATCTTCCACTGCATCACTCTCAAGACTTGATCTAGTTTGGCTGGCAGCTATCTATTCATATATCTCAAAGAAAATCTGCATAGAAAGTGCTATTTAGTAACCTTTAGTTGTTACAAGGTTCCTTTGAACCTTTGAAATAAAACAAAATTATAAATGTACTTTGGTAAACCTGAATAAGCATTCTTTATGTATTTTATTTGAGTTTTTATATTTATTTTGAGGGTCAAACATAGCCCAGGGTGATCTTGAAGCTTGCTATATAGTGGAGAATGTCCTAGAACTCCTGATTCTTCTGCTTCTACCTCCCCTGTGCTGGGATTATAAGAATGCACCACAGCATACAGTTTAGATAGTGTTAAAGGTAAAATCCCAGGGCTTTGTGCATGGAAGTCAGACAGACACTTCTTCACCAGCTTCTATCCACAACCTCTTCCTTTTCTATTTTATTACCCACTGTTAACAATAACCATTTTATTTTTGGTCTGAATCTTAGGTGCATTTTACTTCAATAGACAGGGTTCTGGTGGCCTGGTTTTGCTATGAAGCAAAAAAAAATAAAACAATAATCTTTCTTCCCTTCTCCCTCTTTAGTCTGATGCAAATGGAAGGCATTTTAGAGCCTGAAACCCACAAAATAAAATTACCAGTAAGACCTGGTTTTACCCACACTTCACTATGCTCCCCACGCTTTCCAAACATGTGCCATGCTGGTGCTGGGACTTTCCCCTCCTCTTGCATTGCTACTGTTTTTTACATGTTACACAGAACTGTGTAGGCAGAGGAACCTGGATGGGTCTCTCTGGGTAGCTGGACATGTAACAACATGCAGACACGGGAGCCTTAGGAAGGTTGCTCATAAGCTGACAATGAGCACCAAAGAAACAGCAAATGGATTCACAGAAGATGTGGGAGCCATACAGAGAGAAAAAGATAGACCTCCAATCTTTCTACACAGGATATCAGTACTCCATATGGCCCAAAAGTATTCTGAATCTCACAACCTGAGCTACTCAGCATGACTTTCTCATATCTTATATAATAAATAACTCACTCTCCATTGCTTAGGCTGGCTTAAGTTGGTGTCTGTAACTCGGATCCACAGAGTTCTAATTAGTGGGCCCACAGGCTCTATCTTAATGAGCCCATGGGCTCTGTCTAAATGAGCCAAAACTTCTAATCTCATTGGAACTTTTCTCTTGAGTTCTTAGTCTGTGATCTGCCAATACTTATGCTCAGAGACTACCTTTACAAGCACACTTCCATAGCTTGCTTTGCTTGTGAGTGAGCAGGTAACACTTTATACTGGATGCTAAGGTGAACAGATGGAATGTGAATGACCTCATTCTTTTTTAGCTGGGGCCAAGCATGGACAAGATGCCAAACTGTGCCAAACAGGGCATCTCGCTCTCCCACCCCCGAAATAAGGGGCAGCATCCCGTGCCCCTGTTTTCATCAGATCTGCAGCTTTGCCATTCCATATAGTGTGCACAAAAGGAGCTGGTGGTGAAAATGCATATTCACTGTTTCCAGAACTTTCTTTCCTTGAAGGTATAAGGAGTTTTATGTAGAGACATGGGCTTCCATACGTCTATCCATGTTTTCAAAATATTAATGTTACTAGCTAACAATGACCAATAGGGACTCTGCTGGACACTCCAGCATACCCTTTACAGAAATTAAATAGAAATATTTAATACCAATAATTCTATGAGATAAATACAGTTATGACTCTACTTTTATAATAAATATGTAAATGTTAAGTAATCCCCTCAACTAACAGCTTAACAATAACAAGATTACTCAAACATTTGCTACAGAAATTTCTGTCCTCCCAATATTGAATGATGAAATTCTATCTTAATGCGATGTTAATAGGTAGTTAAGAGATAACTGGATCATGAGGATAAAGCCTCACAAATGAGATCAGTGCCCTTGTAAGAATACACAAGAGAGCTTGCTTCCCTTTCTCTCTGCCCTCTGTCCTGTGAGACTATGAAGAATCCTCTTCAGAACTCAACAATGCTGGCATTTCTCACCCTCAAGAAGTATGTGAACTAACATCCCACCAAGTAAGCCACTTGTCTATGATACTTTTTCTATGGAAGCCCCAACTACAGTACACCTAATTCTGTAGTTATCCCCATAGAAATCACTGTGTTATACTATGTGTTGTTGAATGGGTCTACTTCCATTGCAATGGCATTACCTCAATAAAGCATAAATTCCTGTAGGGCAGGCTCTATGGTTTATTGATTTTATTAAATTCCCGAACAATTACATACATTATTAAAGTAGCAGACACAGAAGCTTATGAGTGAAGAAAATAAATGGACTGTTGCCTTGTTTGCAAAGTAATGTTATAAACAGATTTGTCTTGGAACATTATGAGTGATCTCATGTGAATATTTCTAAATTTGTTTTAGACCATAATTATTGTTCACAAATAAGCCCCACATCTTACACTGGGGAGGCTGAGTACATCTAAGTCACATAACTTATTATAAAAGGTGACCTTTTGTTCAAGCTGGATTATCATCTGATTTTTAAAAGTCATATCATAATCTGATCATTGTCTCAGTTTAAAACTCAAAATTAAAATATGTAAATGTTAAAAGTAGCTGTTTCTGTGCTATTTGTATACTTGGTATGTCCTTTGCTAGGAAAAAGAAAGACAGCAGAGGATCATGGTGACCCCTTGATGGGAAGCAGACTGTGTTCACCTCATCTTTCTGGGGTCACCCACACACCTCGCTCTTGAGCCAAAGGCCCTGCTGGGTGACCTCCCATCCCTAGCCTTCTCCTCTACATGCAGACAGGGTACTTAGAGAAAATGTTCCTGAACATTATCTCTTCTATTTTTTTTTTTTTTTTACTCATTTCTCATGTCTGCACTTTCTCTGTGTGGTGTGTCCTGTCTGTTTCAAATGTTTTGACAATTATGCTTCAAGTCCACAGCTCTTGCTGAGACCTTCATTTTGATGACCACACTTAAATTCCTAAGTAGCCCATGGACACCTCCACGTGGGCGCCCTTACAGCATCGTAAACCAGTAGCTCTGGAGTGCCACTGCTCACCCTCCCCCGGTCCCACCGCAGCCTTCCCATGTCCTCATATTGCAGGTTTTACCTTCCAGGATAAAATTGTGACAGCCACCACACCCCACCTTCATTTCCTCAGTTCCACTCCCTTAACTGCTTTTCTGATTCAAATGAATGAAACTCAGAAAGAAAAGAAAAACAGTACTTTAGATTCAAGTCTCATTCTGCTTTTTACTTTTAGAACTTAAAACCTTAAAACTGGACCTCTGTTACTTGATCTTTCTGCGCTTAACCTTGTCCCATAAAGCTTATAAATGATTCTGACTCTCCACAGAGACTTTTACTGCACTTTTCAGTTAATAAAAAAAGTATCTAACATTGCATTCAGAGCTAGATAACAGCTGTAGTTTGTCTTCTTCCTGTATCTCTAAGCTTATCCACTGGCTCCATCCTCACACCAGTCCCCATGCTTTGTTTTTTATCAGAGTGCATGCTATGGCCCAGAAGCAAATGAACATTGTGTGATCCTCACTTACATTGTTTCCTACACCTGAAATAAGCTCATTGTAGAGTGAGTCATACCACTGAAGAAATTCACTAGCCTGAAGTCCAAGCTACAGTGCGATAATAAACCTCTCCAAACCTTCCCTAGATACTAGAGCCCAGGAAGACAGACTTTCATGCTTGGACATTTACGATAGATACCTCATGTTGACTTATATTTGTCTCCTTTACTATATGGCAAGATTGCAACTATCAGTGCCTTGTTCTTATATCTTGTCTAGCACTATATTAAATATTAAAATGTTTCCAAGTTTACAGTTGAAACAATAATTGATTAGATAAAGAACAGAATCCATTGTACAAACGGCCCAGTAAATATTATTATCAAATAGTAAAATTGGATGACAAATGCTTCAATAAAACTGCCTGTTCACTATGAAATAAATTAAGAATTACATTAATGTTAAGGAGTAAGAGGTCCTTGTGCTCAAGAAGCCAGGAAAGTTAAACACACAGGTTTGTCTCTTCCGTGGAAGGAGATACTTTCCTATTTTTCTCTTGGCATGCTGGGAAAGCATGTAGTTTACAACTTGCTTATCTTTTGCTCTCTGTAGGATCAGGCTTCACTTGTATCCCCCAGAATAGTATGTTTGCTTGTCTCGGATTTTCCCCACTCAATCTTTATTACTTCTAGGACATAAAACCCATCCTTGTGAGAGGTGCCATTTCTGTGTTATCTTCAGACCAGGTCAATCCTGACTCCCACAAGCATTATGTTAACCTCAATCATTCTCCCTAAACCATAAATCTTGACCAGTGTTTCCAAGCTAAGAGTACTCATTTTTATGAAAGAAGTCAGAAGTACTTTGTACTGTGCTTTAATATGTCTAAAATAAATGACTTGGGTCAGACTCCAGAAGTTTGACCCAGCACCTGCTAGCTAAGTCAGGCTAAGCCAAGTTACATTCTTGTCTCATCTAGATCATCTCCATGCCAGCCTGATGCTTGCAGGAAGCCCAACAAAAATAATCTCAGAGTAGCAAGACTTTTCATCTTTATCCATAATAGGGTATGTGTTCTTACTGGAGCAGAGATGTGATGGCTGGGCTGTGATCCCCTGGGATACCTGATGGCTCACAGTCAGGTTTCTCTTCTAAATCAAAGTAGAACAGATAAACCAAATGCTGACCAGAGCGATAATGACTTCTACTAAAGATACATAAGATTCTAGTAGGGAGCTATTTAATTTTCACTTCTGTCACTGTGATAAAATCCCCCAACCAAAGGAACTCAGAGGAGAAAGGGTTAATTTCAGCTCCCATTACCAAGTTACAATTCACCATAGCAGGGAGGTCACCTCAGCAGGCACTTGAGAGAGTTGGTCACATCATACTCCTAACTAGGAACAGAGAGTAAAGAATGCAATCAGGCTTCTACTCCATGCAAGGCCTGGCCCATGAAACAGTGCTATCCACACTTAGACTGGATTCTCCAGCTTAATTAATGCAATTAAGAAAATCTTTCCTATCCTAAACCATCCAGACCATCTCAGTGAGATTCTCTTCCCTGGCAATTTTATGTTGTGTCAAGTTGTCAATCAAAACTAACCATTACAGGTGTGAATTGAAGGATATTCCCTTAGTACCAGTGAACTTCAGTTCTCTCTTGAATTCAGAGAAACAAAAACGAAACAAAATGAAAACAACAAATGCTTAAGGAATATTGCAGCACTGTGATAGTCAGCTCCCATAAGAACATGTGCATTAATATTACTCTTATAGCATCATATTTTCCTTGTCATTATAGTTCACTTTTATGAAGCTCAAAGGTAAGTATTGCAACTTTTCATCTCCACGAACTACCAAACTGGCCCTCGGTTTACCTTAAATTCATGTACTAAGTAACTGACTAGCTTTATGTCAACTTGACCCAAAGTCTAGTCATCAGAGAGGAGGGAGCCTCAAACCTGTGAAACACCTTAATTGGTGATCGATGGGGGGGGAAGGGGGGTGGGGAAACAGCTCATTCTAGGCTGGTGATCCTGGGTTCTATAAGAAAGCAAGCTGATAGGCTGAGCTGGAAATGGGGAGCAAGCCAGTAAGCAGCACTCTTCCATGGCCTCCAGGTTCCTGCCCTGCTTGAATTCCTTATCTGATTTACTCAAATGATGAACAGCAGAGGGTAAGCCAAATCAATACTTTTCTTTCCAAATTGCTTTGGTCACTGTTACATCACAGGAGTAATGCTAACTAGGACGGTTGTTAACTTCAGTTTATTTAGAAAATAACTTGAAATGCTAGTTAGACAATGCTATTAGTATAACTATTTTTAAATGAGCATGCTAGTAAATAAGCCTGGTAGTTTTGCTCTTTCAGTTGTGTCAAATTGCTATTGCCTTAATAGGAAGTCATACCTAATTTGTGTTTAAGTTATCACTTAAACTGCCAAAAAGGATAAAAACTTTGATATTAGCTCAGGACTAAATGTTTTCTGATTTAAATGACTCTACAGGACACACCAAGGAAAGTAGAGTTATGAAAAGCCACTATGCTTTGGTTGGCCTTTTAAAGTTACGTTATGCTCAAAGACTTGTACAAAAAAAACAAAAAAAACAAAAATTAAAAACAAGACATGTGACTGAAGAGCTCAACCCAAATGCCAAATTTATTGATTAAACTCTTCCCAGCTTTAACCCCCAGAAAATGCATAGCAAGCATTCAAATTTTCAGTTCTATCAGAATCTTACTATGACAAAATTCAAAGTATTTAAATAAATCTGGCAAGATGAGCCATGTGCCATGAACTTCCCTGTGCATCGGGGAAGCAGGCTGCTAAAAGACTGTCTCTGGACCTGGGACCCCCAGAAGAACTATAGACCAGGTGGTAGACGCTCATTCCAGTGTCTGAACAGACTGCTGAACACCCTCAGTGCACCATAAATGTAGGAATTGCACATCCCAAAGGCAATAAACTCATTGGGTAAAACATTGGCTAGAGTTTCAAACACCTTGCTTTTGTTGCAAAAATCTGCCAGCTTTTTCTTGCTGCCGAAGGTATTAGATTGTTTGTAGTTTTGTAATTTTGGAGACAAACCAAAAGGAAAAAAAAGGCAATAAGAAGGCAAAAATATAGGCACTGAGGTTATTGTTATATTTTAAAATTACAGTCTTGTGGAGAGTTTTAACAGAAGCAAGAGGAGAATAAATGAGAAAACTGAATAATCAAATTATTGTTTTCTCAGAGAAGCTTAGCCCCAGATACCCACTGTGGGTCAGCTCATTTGCCTGGAACATATTGAAGAAGCTACAAATTGTGAGTTATCTTTATTAACTGGAACTAAATTTATCAACATAGCACCCTGATAAAGACTTGTTAAACTGTAGCTAATAGTTAGACAGTTTACTGGTGAAAGCAAGTATTCCATGACAACCAAATCAATAAGCTCAGATTACACTGAACTTGCCTTTGAATGACAAATCCCAAATGAAATTAATTTGTAAAGTCATAATTGGGAAAGGAGTCTTCTCAAATTATAGGGAAAACAGTCTGGCTGCGGGAGGCTGGTCCAAATGTACAGTGATTCTGGCTGCTCAGAAAATGCCAGGCATCATTTCCACAATGTCAAAGAGTACCCTTGCATCCCAGCATCCAGCATAAAGCTCTGTATTCACAGAGTACAGTATTCCCATCTATCCATAGGAAACCATATTCCCAGATACCAGCCCGAGATATCCCAATCCCGTAGACTCTCAGAATAATAGCTTTGAGGAACAATGCATGATCAAAACTTACTGCTTGTGAATATTGCAGTTTAAAGTGCCCCTTCCCCAGTGTGTGTGCATGTGTGTGTGCATGTGTGTGTGTGTGTGTGTGTAAGCGTGCGTGCGCAGGCATTTATATTTAAAAGGAGTACTCACTCTTGTGAGAGCACATAAGGACTACAGACATAAGGAGGAGGTCTGGTGTCCTGCTATGGTATTCTATTCTTTGTCCCTTCCTTTGGGGTCTCTCACAGAAGCTGGGGCTAGGCTGGTGGCCAGAAAGCCTTAGCAACCATCCATTACTTATACTTTTCTCCATCTTCCATAGTGCTGAGGTTACAGGGGCACACCATTCCTGGCTTTTTATGAGTGATTTTTTTTTTTTAACTAAGGCTCTCATGTCTGTACAGCAAGTGCTCTTCCCCACCAAGCCGCCTACCTAGCTACCTGCCTAGCTCCAAGGACATCTTCTTCCTGCTGATTTGCTTTCTCTCACCCTTGGCCACTCTTAGTGAAATAAGATGGTATTTCACAGCAGTCTACTGTAGCTAACGATTTGTTTGCTTGTTTATTTATTTGTTTATTGCTCATGGACCTGAAGCTTTGCTGTTGTGCTAAGAACTCTCTGGAAGTCATTATTGATGGGACACTGGTTAAAAGAAAAATCATGACAAGGAGAGAAACATTACTAGGCATCTTTTATGAGCAGTAGCTTATAAAAGACCTAATAGGAGAACATGAATTGTTGGTTTCATTCTAATGCTGCTATGTGTTAGGGATGATTCTTTCCCTAAAGACTTCTGTATCACAGCCACAAATTACATGAGTTCTGTAAGATGTCTATGTGTGGGTTAAAAAATTACAGAACTTAGTGCATAGATATGTTCAGATATATGTTAAGATAAGAAATCTTATATCATTTTAAGACTTAGGCAAAGACAGGGTAAGGGCAATTACACTGAAAGTTACATAAATTTGTAGAAGCTCCATTTCTTTAGCTACATGGGAGAAAAGTGGCATTTATCTCTCTTACTCGCTGACTTACACGGATATAATAGCTATAAAATGTCATTTATGATGTAACTGTTGCTATTGACATTCATTTTAAAAATGCATCTCAAAGAGCAAATATAATCGTGCTAATAGTGAAAATCGTTGAATTACTAGAAAGTTCTATTTTCTTTAAAATTTCAAGTATCCATGTCATTTTTTAAAATTATAAATATTGCACCTAATGTGTTTTCATGAGCCTCAGCACGCTAGTATGTACAAAAAATTAATAGAATAAGGGAATGCATACTAAAATCATTATCATGGAAAGTTTATTACCTAGAAGTACCAGAATGCAAATCATTTAGACTTTGACGTTCAAGTTTAGGTTACCTTATTTATGTTTTGCTTTGTGACAAAAAAAAAATTATTCTAATCATGACCATGAAGAAGAGATGTCCCAATTCATGTGCAACAGTGTGGAACATGTTCATCACAATATGTATTAAAGTTGAATAAATAAAAGTACTGTGACACAGCAGATGCTTCAGGGACATCATAACAGGATATGCTTGATGCTCCGTTGCAATCCAATTCTGAAGTGGCGATCTCCCTATGGTGCCTAGCCTCTTACCCTCTACCCCAGATGGTTAAAAGCAGGTTTCAGAATAAAAATAAATCAGAAGCTGTCTTCTACCATGGTCCAAACTTTCACTTAGAACTACTGTTTGCCTCTCTGACCCAGACCAGAGCGTAGTTATTCTCCTTAGACGGGAACCCACATCACAAGAAATATGTTCCTGACAAAACTGCAGTTTGAATCTCTAGAAAGAGCTTTGGTCTCTGGCCAGCACTGCTCCATGATTCTTGCTGTTTCAAAGGAATGAGATCAAAAGAGCACTTTTAAGTTTATCTCTCTAGTGCAGCAGTGTGGTTTGAAAAATGTTGAGTGGAAGAAAACAAGAGACAGTTTAGACAGAGAGAAGCTAAAAAGAGAGGGGATGAGGCAGAAAGAGAGGATGTGTGTGTGAGGGAGAGACAAAAGGAGAGAGAGACCTAGAACCCCAGATTAGACAACTCACTTGGCATTCCCTGCCCCAGGCTTCTTTCTCCGGAAAATGTTGAGGAAGGTGTTGGAGCGGCACGGCAGCTTGCCATCACCAACGTGCATGCGGACTACATCAGAGGTGGTGAAGGCACTGCGGACATTTCTCTCCGGTTTGGCAATAATGATGTACATCTTGGGAGTGAACATACACCCCAGGGCCACCGTCACACTGAGGCTCACTGCGAAGCAGGTAGTGATGATCTTGTAGTTGCTCCCAAAGTAAATGGGAACAAAAGCCAGCCAGATGATGCAGGTAGTGTACATGGTGAAGGCGATGTATTTAGCCTCATTGAAATTGGCGGGCACGTTGCGGGTCTTGAAGGCATAGTAGGTACAGCTCATGATGAGGAGTCCATTGTAACCCACAGGGGCCACTACACCCAGGTTGCTGGTATTGCAGATAAGGTAGACTTCCTTGATACTCGGGTAGGACAAAATGGGCATGGGAGGTTCCATGATAATCAAGGTCACCACTAGTGTCAGCTGTACACTAATCAGAATGGAGGCTATGATTACTTGGGCCCAAGCACTCATAAATCTGGGCTTCCGGGTGCAGATCTTCTTCTTGCTGCCAGCCAGGATGCGAGCAATACGATTGGTTTTGGTCACTAAAGCAGAGTAGCACATGGCGGAAGAGAGGCCAACTAGGAGGCGCTGGAGGTAGCAGGATGTGGTAGTAGGTTTGGCGATAAGAGTGAAAGGGCACACGTAGCCAAGGAAAATACCAGCCAGAATGATATAGCAGAGCTCTCTACTGGAGGATTTGACCACAGGTGTGTCCCGGTACAGCACAAAGATGAGGGTGACAAATAGCGTCACAAGGATGCCCAGGCAAGAAAAGGCGATGGCTATGATAGATTCTATGTCGCTCCACTCAAGGTAACGGACAGGAATGGGTTCACAGCCTGCGAGGAGAAAAAAAATGACTTTAATCGGAGTCTAAGATTTCTGTTGAGCAATTGTGCTGCTGCTTGCCTGTTACTGGAGGCATAGCTGTAAGCCATATCCTTTATGATTTGTGGTATTTGTGTTGTTACAATATCCCTCCGTGTTACTCAGAGATTGCCTTCCCTGGATAACCGTATCTCCAAACTTAGTCTCATTACAGTCAGATATGACTTATTTGAACTTACGAAGTATCTTTTCCATCAGCCCAGCATTGCAAACAGTAGTCACTGCACTGGTGAAATTTAATTCTACAATTTTTTTTTTAAAAAGAAAGGAAGTACAAATATTATGGTGATAACAAAATAAAATATGTTAATAAGAAAAAACCCCTAAGATTTCTTTTTACTTTATCCTGCCCTTGTCTGTAAGCACATAGGGTTATAGACAAATTTTAGCGTTAGCAAAGTATAATTTGTTTTTTTAGACCGTACTCGCATTCTCTTGTTTATCACACGTTTTTGTATTGCTTAAACTGCCATGTGCAGTCTGGTGGTTGAAACTCTGAGTTAATAGCCCCTGATAGACACGCCAAAGAATGAAAGCTCCCTCCATACCTCTCTGGAGTCGTGGGTATTATGCTTCTAATTGCCTCTTTTTTTCCCTCCTAATGGAGAACATAATTTGTTTTGCATTTCAGAGTGAAAAAAAAATGTTTGGTATGGACCAGTATTTCCCAAAACTGTGATACTGGAATAAATCTAGAGAAAGACTATCTGTTCTATAGCCATAGAAGGGGAGCCCCTCCCCCCAGGGGATCAGCAGAACCAATTCTACCTCTGTTCAGTCCATCAGCACTAATCCACCTCAGTGGACATGTTTTTGCACATCAACCATTGAGTGTTAGTCATCGCTTCTGATGATCAACCAGCTGGGAAAAAGCTCACATCAACGCAAGAGTGTCAATCAATCAACCACAATCTCACACGAATACTTGCTTTTACAGATGCTCACACGTATGCTCTGGAAGCTCTTCAATCCCTAAACTTCACACTGTCTAAAACCCCACAGAACATGTGCATGTCATCTGCACAGAGGAGCAGGGGTAGCCACCTCTTGTAGTATGTAGCTAGCAGAAAATTTAGCTTTTGTGTTTTTTCTGGTTTTCTTTTTTGTTGCTCTCCTTCTTCTAATTCACAAATAAATGGTTCTCAGTATCCATGAGTAATTGATTCTGTTCTCCCAATAGTAGCAAGTCTTGAAGATGCTCAAGACCTTTGTCTGAAATGATATTTGCATAAAACTATTCAGTTCCAGGACCTTCCAGTGGTACCAAATATGTGGATACTGGCAGAGGACTAATTAAAACCATACCCAGGTTCTCAATGCACAGAAACTGTGTGATACTATCTTATACTTATACTCTTATCTTGGATTGCATAATATTTGTATATAACAGGCAGATACTCTCATATGTGCATAATAAGTATTTGACAAGTATCGTGCCTTCATTACTTATAATACCCAGAACAATATAGATACTATGTAAGTAGTTATTGTATCATATCATTTTAAGAAATAATGAAGAAAATGTTGAGTACACACACACACAGACATACACATAGTAAACAAAATACATATACATATGTAACAAAATCCCTAAGCTTTTGTTATTCTTCCATTGTGCCTAGTATACCATTAGCTCTACAATGGCTACATGTGTCAGTTCTTTAAGACTACAATAGTTATCTATACTCTCACCATATACAAGGTTGATCTTCATTATTTTTAGACGATATAGCACGATAATAACTTACATAGTATTTATATTATACTGAGCATTGTAAGTAATCTAGAATATTTAAAACTTCTTTTCTATAACCTAAGAATTTGTTATTTTGCTATTGTTTATTTAAATATACAGACATATTGCATGTGTTTTTTTGAAGGGGCCATTAGTTTCATTTTATTTATTTATTGGTTTGGCTTATCAAAACCAGATGGAGACATGTATGTGGAAGATAACATGATCCAAGTCAGCGCTGGGAAGTCACATTTAGCAATGATTAAGCGAAGTGACATATGTGGTGGCTCCCATCTGTAGCTTCAATATCTGAGAGGCAGAAACAGGAGGCTTGTTCTTAGTTCAAGTCCAACTTAATCTCCAGATCAAGAAGGGAAGAAGAAAGTAAATGGATAAAAATCACAAAGAAAACATTCATCCAATGATTTTACTCCATGTGCAGACCCAACACTCAAGAGTTCTCTTTTCAAACTCCTAAAAGGAGCAGTTCTTCAAAGTATTTCAACTTAATGAAACTTTAGGTACCTTGGATTAATAAAGCCATTCTGATAGAACGAACAAACAAACAAACAAGCAAACAACCTTTTGTCCCAATGCCTAACTAACGTTTTAAGATTGTTATTAAAAGACTAGCTATTTTCTGAAGCAAAGTCCAAGAAACTTAGTAGAGGGGTTGAGTTTTCAGCTAAAATACACTATAGTTAACACAGTCAAATAGCAATTCCACTAGATATGAAAATACTGACATATTATATGTAATTTAAGAAATAGTTTTGCCTCAGAATCCCGGATTAGAAACAAGGATTAGAACTCGGCATATAAATGTAGACTACCACAGGATATAGATTCTCACAAGTCCTTTGGCAGATGAAAAGGCTATACTCGGCTCTAGGCAAATCTGCAAGATAGGCACATACAGAGCCAAAGAGAAAAGAACCCAAGTAACTAAGCTTTCTTCTTAATCTACTGCTGCTTTCAGAAAGAGTTCAATTGCCAGAAGCACAAGAAAGGGTTAAACTGCCAAAAGTCAGCAAGTTTTAACCACAATTGCTATACCCATTTTACTGCTGACCTCAGGAACCTGGATGCCAGGATAGACCTTGGCCCCCTTGATATTTATGTCCTTGTACAACTCCTGATTTCCTGTGACTTGTTTCTGATGTACAGGATATAAGAAATGTGATGAGCTGTCACTTCTAGAATAATACTACACTAGTGATAACTTCTCTTTTGCTAGTCAACATTCTTGCTAACCCTAGTAAACTAACCTGCCATGTTATTGTGGTCCATATGACAAAAAGCTGAAGGTAGTTTCTGCACAACCACCCATACAAGATAGACATCTTCATCCCAATAACCAATGGGAATGATATCCTACAAACAACCACAGATACCAGTTTTGAAGTCTAACTTTCTCCTAACATCAGATTAGACATTATACCTAGTCTTGTGAAAAATCCCTCAAGGCAGAGGACTAATTAAAACCATGCCCAGGTTCTCAACCCACAGAAACTGTATGATGATAGCTATGTGCTGGTTTAAGCAACTAGATTAAATTATATATATATATATATATATATATATATATATATATATATAAAACAATTAGCTCACATACCAAGCCATATCCTTTCCTCAATAGCCAACACTTAGACCTTTGCTGCAATGCTATTACAATTAGAAACCGAATTAGTCAAAACATTTTTAGGCCTTGTACTATATCATTAAGTTTAATGCATCCATATTAAATTCTTTTTACTATCAAAAACTGCCCAACATTTTCTGCTACTTAACTAATTATAAATTGTTACTATATCTCTCTCCCATTTTCTGCTCTATTATAGCCACAAGAAAGTAATTCTAAATATCTTAAGTGATGAAGCAGAATCTCAGGATTATGTTTACTTCGAGAATTCCTACACCCAACCAGAATTTGAACATTCAAATACTAGCCCTTGATTTATTGTCTTTCTGTGTGTGCTATATTAAAAATAAAAAGGGAATCTTTTAGGGTTGATAAACAATAAGCAGTCCTGTCCATATTATAAATATTGTGTCCCAATCTAAGATTTTATACTAACTGAAATTTGGCACCATCTGTGGTCTGCAGAGTTGATCAAATAAAAAGGAGTAAAGAGATCTACGACGTGTGCACTTTCAGACTAATTCTTTTATTCTTATTCAACATTGGTAGAAACCGTATTGAGAGAGTACTGAGAATTAAGCCTTGGATTCTTGCAGCCTAGTCTAGTACTCTACAACTAGCTACAGCCATCCTTGGAAACATTTCTTTTTGACTCTTTAAGTAGTTTCTAAAAAAAATAAATAAATAAACAGTAATATCAATTGATTTTTAAATGCTACCTAAAACAACTGCTGTCTTAAAAGTGGATTCCTAGTAAAGAAAGTATTATGAAAATCATGAACACTATAAGGTATGCTAGAGTTTTCATAGGTAATCATGTGATATGAAAGGACTATTCTGATTTTTTTAAATGTCCTTATTAAGAATCTTACATAAAAGAAAATAGTTTGCTTATAATAGGAAATCCATATCTGGTACTTGAATGCAGGAAGAAACACATGACTGGGAAGGTAATCTCTAGAGGGAATCTTGTTACTGTTGTTCAGTTAAATTGACATAGTGTCAAACTACCATGTAAATATTTTAGCATATACCTATAGACAAGTACTAGTCTTAGCCTTGACAGCCGTAAATGAGGAGGCTCATGGCTACTCAATATTCTGAGAATAAGTGAGAGCTGAAGACTCAGCCCTAAGCAAGACATTTCTACCATCCCTGCTAAAGTTTGATGAATGTGGTAGAAAATAGGATGGGAAAAGCCAGAATAAATGGAGAAGAACTGACCACTGCCATCTTTGGGCCACAATGGAGCCATTACAAATGTGAACATAGGGCAGCAGTTGCTACCTACACTGTTTTTGCACAAGACTGACCTTTTTAATAGTTGGTTATGGGAAGCTTATGGAATCCTACCCTCTCTGCTGACACTTTGGCTACTAGTAGATTCTGGAAGAAGGAAAATCATTGTCTAAACTGGATATCCACTGTGAGCCCAACTGGCCTCCAATGAATAGTTCCAAACCCATAGCCATGCAGACAGCTCTGGTAAAGCTCACTGGATGAAAAAGCAAGCAAGCAAGCAAGCAAAAAAACAAACAAAAAATATGAACAGGGATTTGTCGGAGCACATGCAGAGCCAGGGAGGACATGAGGAAGGGTGAGAGTCATTAGGCTGCTTTATATACACATATGAAACTGTCAAAGAATAACTTTGACATGATTTCTAAAGATTAGTGTATATTTTATACTTTTTCATACTCTACTTATTCTTGTATACTTTTCTTTACTGACTTGAAGCTATACAAAGCTGACTCCATCTTTACTGTCTCTCCTATCAGTAATAGGAATCTTTTTAAGCTAAGGTTTTTCTAGGTAGTCAGCATCTCTATTACAATGGCTTAATGGTAGCCAGCAATCCTGTTAGTTTAAGTCATTTGAGAAATGATATGCAGGAAAGTCACACTCACTTTTCTGATACATTCACAAGGATAAGGATTTCATGAGTTCATATGAAAAAAATTCAGAAGCTCTCAAAACACATTCATGAAGTGCTTTCATTTAAAAGCAAAATGTATACCACAGCAAAAGACATACGACATGTCACCAACACCAATTCCAGCTCCTAGAACATTGTCAAGACTCAAAGAAAAATACATCTCCACAAAAAACCATAAAATTGTCCAAATCTAGCTACACAACTGTCCTGATCAGTACACCACGCACCGTTAAAGGGAAATGTCTTTGTCCTTGAAACAGACCTGGCATTCTTGGACAGTAACTGGAGCAGTTTATCATGACAAAAACCCAAGCACAGGCTTGTCACTCTACTGTGATCATGATCACTTTTCTACCAGCAGGATGTTAAACTCTGGATATGCAGAAGTCAGGCTCTTGAATGTCAATCAGACACACCCACTGGGAGCTGCAATCATCTGGAGCTTATGAATAAGATATGTCTTGAATAGGATTCTTAAAAATTGGCATTTTCCCTTCTTTACTTTCCCTTGATTCAGACATCTTAAAATTAGAAAGCATTAGATTTGCCATTTTTAGGAAATTGATTCTAATATCCAGTTCTGTCATACATTTCATGTAAGTGAGAACAGGATTATGATCCTGTTTTGAAGTGTTAAAGTTATGACAATTCTGTTGGAGAGCATCTTTAAGGCATCCTGCAATGGATGGCAAGTAGTGATTAACCATACCTGATCCCCTCATACAAAAGAAAACTTTTCACTCAGAATTACTCCTGTCTGAAGGAAATACAGGAACAAAGCATGGAGCAGAGACCATACCATATGCAGCCACCAAACACAGACACTATTGTTAGTGCCAAGAACAGGAGCCTGCTTGCTGACAGGAGCCTGATATAGCTGTCCCCTGATAGGCTCTGCCTGAGCCTGACAAATACAGATGTAGAACCATTGGACTGAGTATGGGGACCCCAATGGAGGAGTTAGGGGAAGGACTGAAGGAGCTAAAAGGGTTTGCAACCCTGTAAGAAAAACAACAATATCAACCAACCAAAACCCCTAGAGCTCCCAGGGACTAAACCACCAACCAAAGAGCCCAGATGGAAGGACCCATGGATCCAGCTGCATATGTAGCAGAGGATGGCCTTGTTGGACATCAATGGGAGGAGAGGCCCTTGGTCCTGTGAAGGCTTAATGCCCCAGTATAGGGAAATGCCAGGACTGTGAGGTAGGAGTAGGTGGGTGGGTGGGGGAGCACCCTCATATAAACAGGGGGAAGAAGGGATAGAGAGTTTTCAGAGGGGAAACCAGGAAAGAGAATAACATTTGAAATGTAAATAAATAAAATACCCAATAAAAAAGAAATAAACAACAACAAAAACAAAATAAAACAAACAAACAAAAAAAAGCAAAGAAAACTTAAAAAGGTTGTTTGTACGACATCCAGAGCTCCCAAAACAGGGCAGCTTGGCAAATGTACATGGCCAGTCATTCAAAGAGACAGAGGCACCATGCAAGTTAACCTTCAAGCAGGCTTCAAATCACTCAGCAAACTCAGACAAGTGATAATAACTCCAATGCCAGGACCAGAGGCTACTTCTCATCCATCAACCAGATATTTCAGAGTTTATAGTATCCAAGTGCATTCAGAGGCTAAAATGGAATACCGTATTTCTTTCTAACTAGGGCAAGTCACACATAACACTGATTAAGAAATAGAGGTAATAATTATTTTATTCCAATTATCTTAGATAAATTTATGATATTTATAACACTATTTCATGATAATATTATCAAAATTCTTTCCTCAGTGTATTTCTTTAATAACAGTTACCTACAAAGTGGGTATCTACTTATAATTCAATGTATAGTTTAGATGTTCATTCTATGAAAGCCACTTTTCCTTCCAAGGAACAATAATTGCTTCTTGCCATGTATTCATATGACATGGTGTACAAGGCCGTGCTGTGGGATTTAGTTCACTGTTTACATATTTAGTCTCTTGTAATGCTTCTTATATGCTTATGTGCTTACCTCAGTTTCTTCAAAAATATCTGAGTACAAAATGGTTGATAAGATATATTGTAGAGTTAAGTAGATAAGTAAATGATAAGTAGGTGATAGATAGATAGATAGATAGATAGATAGATAGATAGACAGTGTAGAGGTCATGGTTCTTGGCAAATGGAGAAAGTAAGTAAACATGGTTAATTTCTCTGCCTTTTTAATGACAAATTTAGTACAAGCTATCTTTTAAAGAAGTTTTCATACTATTTGATATTTTAGAAGAAATTATCATTATTGCATCACTTTTAATTGGTCCATGAATTATTAAATCCTCGTCAAGTCCTATATCATCACAGAAAAGAATCATGTTTATGAATCATAAGAATTGAAGCCTGAAATGTATGTGCAGAATTAAAATGCACATACCCCAGAAGAAAATGCAAAAAGCCCAAGAGCTTCCAAATGCACTTCCTTTGAGAATTCACCAATGTTTTCTCAGACCCAGAAAAAACCATGATAATGAATATTTAAATCACTTATAAATATTTGTTTTCATTGATGAGAATCCTTGCCATCTTTAAAGTTGATTTCAGTACATTTTTACAAACCTTATCTTCAGCAACGTCAATCATTTCTCAGAGAGAATCACTCCTTATTTTAATAGAAATTTTATATTAAAAAAATAAACACCCATCAAAATAAAACACCCACTGAAAGCTACTGTCTTTACTTTTTAAAATAGTTCTACTGATTCCTGATATTCTTTACCAATGGGGTTTTTCTGTTCACAACTACTGCTACCATGGCAACACCAAAACCACATTGCAATGTGCTATGCTCTCACTCTGTGTTTGACATCACACCAAATAAGTGACAAATGGGATCTAATTTTCTGCTATGTGTAAAACTAATAGGAATGTTGAAACAATAGATGTCACTAACATGTAAGTACAAATTAGTATGAACGATGTATGTTCTGATGATATTGAGGATAACAATTGCCAAATAGCCTGTATATATGGTGGAGTAGTAGCTGGCTGTTGGGGAGACGGCTTGAGCTACTACATGGCTCAACCCATTTGAATGTTATGGTAACGTTTATGTGTACAAAATACATTTAACAAGGTCAGTCTTTAGAAAGGCAACTGTACTGGCGTTCATCTAATTTAAGGTCATGGAGATTTCTTCCATGCTTTGTCAAGATGAGTCCTAATTAGTTAAAAAAAGTCATCTGATAATATGTAGACAATAGACTCACAGCAGGGAAATCCAAGGAATTAACTATGTGACTGTCTTCCTTGGTGACTACTCTGTGTGGTGTTATACCCCTGTAACCCTAGAGCTCTCAGGGGAGATGAGAAGGTCATTATTTTAAGGCCAGCCTGGGCAACATAGTCAGGGCTGTACAAAGGAAGTATGATTTGGTCTCAAATAAACAATCAGAAAGTATCACAACACACTAAATCATTTTTAATGGATGTTTTATAATTTCAGTGTGTGTGTGTGTGTGTGTGTGTGTGTGTGCATGTGTGTGCACACATCATACCTAACAAACACCAAGATGATACATGCAAAGGTTGGGGAAACAACTTGTAGACATTTCTTCATTGTTTTCTGTGGATTCCAGGAATTGAACTTGGGTCCCATGTTTTGGTGGCAATCACCTTAACCTACAGAGCCACTTTATAACCCTTTAAAATATATTTTAAGGTTTAGATAGCAGTTCTTTTTCATATGTGAACTACTACGTCTTAACTCATATGAAAATAGAGCAGTAGGAAAGGCTTAGAAAAATTCAAAAGCATGCAGAGGAGGAAACCCTCTTGTTTCTCAAAGTCAGTACTTCTGCCTTCTGAGAACAACCCCAGAAATGCTTTTACACTTGGTTCTGTCAGCTGAGATCTCCTTCAAACACAATTGCTCTTTGAGGAAAAGTGAATGAGCAGGAAGCACCAGCTGTGAAAGAGGAGTAAACTAGAGAAACATGAGTGACAGGAAGGCCCGAGTCCAAAGAAATACATGTATTTTCGAAGAAACAGGTGTATGCCATGCAGAGCCTGCAACCCTAAAGTAGGTAATGGAGCCATTGGGCCCAGGAGGGAGGTAAACTGATTTATTTACAAGGTGGCTTTTGAACTGACACCTGCACTCATCTATTTCTCTACATTGACCAAACAATGACACAGCTATTAGGTGTTATCTTTTCCTTACTGTGTTCTTTTTAAAAATATTTTTGCTATTTCCATAAGCCACCTGTAAATGTGGCTCAGTACTCTCTTGACCCAGAAAGCCCTACAAATTCATTCAAAATAAAAGGTTCAAATATTCACATTCACCTAAAAGACATATATGACATAGTCTATGCAGGGAATGCACAGCTAAGAAGAAAGCAAACATTTGAAAGATATCACTTTAAAAGAGCAACATGTGCTGCTCCTGTTGTGTAATGGTGGAGTTGGTAGGCATGCCTAGACTGGCATAGAGTGAGGCAAGAGGGGACATAAGATCAGTGGCCCAAAAAGTATTCTGGATTCTTGTGGCACATGGTACTGTCAAGCTGAAGAGTTTAGATATAGGTTCTCTAGTCATCAAACATATCTACATGAACAAAGCACTCAGAATGTACTGCTGAATCAAAGGAACATGCTGTGGGTTAACACATGCATGATCTCTCCCCTGCTGCGTTAAGATGATTCTCACTGAACAGGAGCACATTGTTCCTAAGCCAGAAATGGAGGCTCCAAAGAAGAAAAGAAAACACAGAAGAAACAAAACCTTAAGGTACCAAAATGAACTGAGCATAAAATCAATACAAATACAAATTATAAAACCGTTCTTTGATAATTTCACATGTTTAATGCTCTTTGATCAAGGTGTCCTTAATTTACCCCTTACTTCCTTTCATCTCTTCTTTCTAAGCCCCCTCCTATGATGTAGTTCTGTAGGCATGACACACTGCATTTAATTAAGGTTGCCTGTATGAGCAAGGGCATTATTTTGTGCCTAAATATACTAGGTTCCATTCTAGAACTAGAGGCTGAGACTCTGGAGGTGGGCATTTGTTGGATAACTTTTAGGTATATTAAAATTTTCAAGCTAGCTTTTAGGTAGAGAATTAAGAATAAAGGAAAGAGAAAGTGTGTCATTAATTCCATTGGTGCCTTCAAAAATATATTCTGATCTAACTTGCTTTCTTTGGAAAAAGGTCTTTGCACTTAGATTTGACTCTAACCAAGCTAACATTTTATGAGGTTGTGCCAATTTAAGTATAATTTTAGCTATATGACCTAGTTCTATTGATCTGACCATTTTAAAAAACCTATATTTGGGGAAAAACATGCATTTAACTTTCTTTTTTTTCTTTAGAATCAAGCAAAAAGCAAGCAGACATTAGCATTTTCACCTCTTCTGAAGATTTTCAAAGGCCCCCCGGGGAGTCATGGGATCAGGAGTTCATGGCTTGGCTTCTTTGACTTTTTTTTGCACATAGCTTTGTGCCTCTAGGTTTCTTCTATTTCCTCTAAGATGAATGTTTAGTTCACCAAATCAATATTTAGCCATATGCCAAGGTTTCCAGAACTCTAGACTTAAAATTTATGTGAATATTTTTGAAACATGAGTTTATACCAGGGACTATGAAAACAAAATTAACTATATGAACATTGCTTTTTAAAAAGGTGTGTGTGTGTGTGTGTGTGTGTGTGTGTGTGTATGTGTTTACATGGTAAGAACATCCCAGCTCCACTGATTTTACTTCCAAATGGTTTCTTATATCCAGTTACTCCCCTTCTTTCTCTCTGTAGCTGTTCCAGTCCACACCCTCTGAGATGCCTCATTGGGATCATAGCATCAGCACCTTCTTTACTGTTTCCAGTCCTGTCTGCATTCAACATTGCCACTGGATTCATCTATATGCAAACAGACATCATGCTGCCATTCCCTACCTTAAAACTCTCCAATGCCGAAAGCCAGAAAGCCAAGGTCTAAACACAGGCAAGGGCTGAGAGAAATACCAACAATCACCATGAGTATCCTACCCAGCCCTATTTCTCTTGGACTTGGGGTGTCCATCAACCAAACCCATGTACATATTCCATGCTTTGCTCCATGTCTATTATAAGCTTTCAATTCTTGTGCATCATCTCCTTGCTTGCAGAAGAAGCTTCATGTATTGTATAAACACCTTTTCATGTTAATTATTCTATAATCTCCCCCTTCCATTTCTTCCCAAACAGATTTTAAGCAAAATAAATGCTAAGATTGTAACTAGTCCTGGTGATTCAACTGAAATTTCCATATCACAGCATCTGAAAGTCTAGACCAGGAGAATTGCCAAGAGAACAATGCAAAGATGGGCACACACACACACACACACACACACACACACACACACGGGCATACAAATGTCAAGAGCAAAAATCTAGGATTGGTGTTCATTTACTTATGTATCTTTAGGGATGACATATACACAGCTGATGTCCAAGAAATGGTAGCAAATATAAATTCAGTGGGCTTGAAATACCTCCAAATAAGGTTTTGAAAAGAAGAAATAGAAAATATCTCTGAAACAGAACATCCCACCACATGTCTACTCACATGTATTCAGATGGAAATAAACTTCATTTTCAATGCAGGGCATGAAAACTTCAAAGGGCTTGTATGTAGTGCTCTACACTGTAGCTCTACAAACAAGCTCTACAACGTGTGTAGCAGAAGGCAGTAGTGAAAAGACACAGCTGATTGATGAGTCCTCTCAGGAGGACAATTTGACTAGTGAAGTTGATCCTACCTGTGAGCTCTGCATTGGGCCACCACCCCAGGTCGCAGGCTCTGCAGGTGAACTCATCTTGCACAAACTCATTCTCTTTGCAGGCCGTGCAGATCCAGCAGCAGCTCACTTCCCCTTTCCGAATGACCTGCAAGACAAGAAAGTGTTGCTTACCAAGAAGTGGGCTCCCCAGACAAGCTCCTATTTCAGGTGAGGACTTATCTTCACAGTAACTTTGAAATATCTCGTGCCTGCTGAAGAGACCTGGGAAATGTTTGAAAACCCCATGAGTGTAGAGACCAGGAGTGGAAGCCAACTCATTATATCCTGAGTTTGGAAGCCATTTGGTAGCAATTTCATACAAAGTGAGTACATTATGGCCTATATTATTTCTGTAGCATTTTTTAATAAGACTATAAGCAGGGCATAGTGGCACACACCTTCAATCCCAGCACCCAGAAGGCAGAGCAGGTGCATCTCTATGAGTTCAAGGCCATCCAGTTTACATAGTAAATTCCAGGAGAGTCAGAGCTACATAGAGAGACCCAATCTCAAATAAACAAAACAAAAATTTAACTATATCCTTGTTTATATACATTAACGTTAATTAATTCTTTTGAAAAGTTAAATTTTTTTTTTCCCTGAAAAAGTTTTCCCATTCTTTAATACTGCAACAATATTGTGGGAAGGTGGAGATGGACCCAGAATGGCTGGCTACCTCCTAGGTTAGACCCATGGTAATTCATTTTGTATTATTTTTGATGATTTTCTCTCTATGTGAATGAGTGTCTGGACCTAGAGATAGGCTTCTTTTATCAAGATGTCAGAAACAATATCATTTGATGTTCTTCCTGATAATGTGTTAAGTTTCAAATTTCTCAGAAAATATCTAAGAAGTTTTGACCAGATGCATGCATGAAGGCACAGCATTCTCTCTCTCTCTCTCTCTTTCTCTCTCTCTCTCACATACACACACACACACACACACACACACACACACAAAGAAGTTTTCAACCATATCTAGAAGACATTTAGTTCCTTATAGCCTGTCTTAATCAGGGTTTCTATTCCTGCACAAACATCATGACCAAGATGCAAGTTGGGGAGGAAAGGGTTTATTGAGCTTACACTTCCATGCTGCTGTTCATCATGGAAGGAAGTCAGGACTGGAACTCAAGCAGGTCAAGGAGCAGGAGCTGATGCAGAGGCCATGGAGGAATGCTGCTTACTGGGCTTGCTTGCTTGCTTCTCCTGGCTTGCTCAGCCGGCTTTCTTATAGAGCCCAAGACTACCAGCCCACAGATCGTACCACTCACAAGGGGCCCTCCCCCCTTGATCACTAATTGAAAAAAATGCCTTACCACTGGATCTCACGGAGGCATTTTCTCAACTGAAACTCCTTTCTCTGTGATAACTCCAGCTTGTGTCAAGTTGACACAAAACCAGCCAGTACACAACCCAATTTTCTCTACTTTGGAAGTTGGCTTTGGTAAAGCCTGTCTGAACTTTGACCCCGTGAAATGTAGATGAAAGGTGATAACCTTTCATCTACAAATGTGTTGGGCCACATTCACAGCTCTCCAAGGGTGCCTCTGGTTGGGCCACAGGACAGATATATTTGCTATATATCTAGTCTAGAATGGTCTGTTTTAGGAACTGTTCAGTCTCACTAATAATTTCTGATTCTTCCAGGCCTTTATCCAATTGTGTATATGTTCAACAGGACTGCAATAGTTTCTGGCTGTGTCAGCTCTGAGAATTTACTCTCCTAGGCATTGCTCTTTGCCTGGACAGTTCAGACTCCTAGGTTCACAGGCAGATTACCCAAGGAAACTCCTGTGGTAATTTCTGGGACTGTTCATTTATTTCCTGTAGAGCTCCATCATCTTGCTTCTCTATGTAGCAATGTGTAGCTCTCTTGGCTTTCCCAAACTCAGCTTCTGTCTTATTGAATTAGCAAGATGGCCAAACTCTGTGTTCTGTGGAGGTGAACAATCAGGAGACTGCCTCCAGGCAGGAAGCCTGAGTGGTTTTTGGATTCTCCTTGCACATTTTTTCCACTTCCAAGGCATCAAGGTCGAGTGCTGTCTTCCAATGTCAAAACACAGTGGTTTCAAACGTTTTGTCATTCTTTCTCATTGTTTCTGGCAGAAGGCACAGCCTGCGCCTTGTTATTACCTCATGTAGCATAGCAGAAGTTCTGTGCTAGCACATTAAAAAAACCCACACATTCCCATATGTAAATTCAGAATGAAGCTGTAAACATTGCCGTAATTTAAAGTGATAGACACCTGAGTCTTCATAAATCTGGAACTATTTTATGGTGGGGTTGAAATTGATACCATCAGTTTAGAATTATGGGAAAGGATCAAACAACAGAATATTTTCAACAAATGTAAAAAGTTCTTCTTTTCTTAGTTTGCTTTCAAATGGCTTTTTGAGAATGCAGTGAAATTTAATATTTTTTGAAAAATAATCTCATTGAACCTCAAAATAGGTATGGGAAATTTATATCGCAAATAAGAATTGCTTTCTAAATAGTAAGATAAAATTTTAATTAATAGATGAATATTGCTTCCTTATTTTAATTCAGTTAAATAGTAATTAATAGCTAATGTAAAATAATGTATATCAGTTTAACCAACTTTAATCTTTCATTTCCCAATTAAAGCAATATTGGTATTTAGGCAAATTCAAAAGATAATGCTAAATAAATGTATCCCCCTACTTTCCATACCCTTTTAACAATTCTTGGGTTTTTAGTTCCTCAAATAAAGCTTTGAGATCAAAATAGCACGAACTCATCGGATAGTAGATTTTATCAGGAATGGTGATAGAACATTAGTGACTTTAAACTTTGTGGACTTGTTACAACATTTCCATCTTTGCAGAATAAAGGAGACAGTAAAGCTTATCAAAGTCCCATGCAAACTGAATTCACATAATACAACTTTTATATTCTATAGCATGGCTGAAGTTGTTTTCTTTTTTCTCCCAGAGGACATTAAAATGTGCTAGTGACAAGTGTGTTAGAGATTAGTATAGGGCTATTAATATATTCTCATGTCTGTGTTTCTACTTTTCTGTTAAATAGCATGGACTTTAGTTAAACTGTTTTGTATAGTTTCTGTATAAAACAGCAGGAAAAATTGATAGCAAGTAGTAGAGATATACAAATACATATACAAAGAACCATGTAGTATGTCTACTCTTAATCTTACCATGTTTTTAACTTTATCTGGAAAAACAAAGATGTGTTAGTTGCTTGATAATTTTGCTCAAGAGTGAGTATCCAATCTCCCAAATAAACAACATCTTTTAGAGAATTCTGGAATTGGACGGAATAAGCAACAGTAATACACAGAGCTACTTAACAACAATTTTAAAAAGCAGGAAACTGTACAAAGAAAATCAACATTGAAATAACAAAGCTTTAAAAATAGTTATTAAGGGTCACTTTACAAAGATGATCATAGAACATATAAGTTATGTGGGAATCTAGATCTCTAACATGCTCTAGAGTCTTGCGGTACTTGCTCTAAAACAACCCAGTGACTTTTTAACAATGTTCTGTGTTGAAAGAAGATATTGTAAATATAAAGAATCAAGATTATAAGCTTATTTTTAAAGACATTATTAGAAATCATAAGGTTTCTTCATTGGTAATCTTTCCAAGTTCTTACAGCTACTGTCTAGAAAGCTGAGAGGCCAAATCCTGTAGTGGAGTACCCAACAAATGCTCAGAGTGTACACCTAGGGATACCCATTCAAGTTCAGAGCAAACATAAGGGGTTGCCCAATGGACTCTTTAAGCTACTGTGTGTCTAGAAAAACATCTGACATCACATAGAAAAGTATCATATGCCCTATAGTTTGGTACTCAACAAATCTTCCTCTGCCCTTTTTGTTTACCCATAAATACAAACAAAAACAAAACAACAAAATAATAACAACAGCAACCCTCAGAGTGATGTAGAGGGATAAAGGTTGAACAAGGTGCTGTCTATCATTTCAAATTAAGCAATTCTCTGAGGTTCGTATTTCTATTTTCATTTGAAACTAAACTTCTACCTCTCTAGTAGAAAATACAATAAATAGATTGGTCAAAATCATGAGTAGAAAAAATTATTTGAGTTTTGATGACTATAATTTAGATTTGTGGCTGGATAAAACAAAGCAAAACAAAATTGTTTTACTGCACAACAAAAGGCATTGTGTGGTGAGAAAATATTTGCCCTGTTCACTAGAACATGAGAAAAAAACCTCTCTTCTCTTACCCCAACCTCTAACTCAGACTCAGAGTCTTGGAAAAACAGTATATAGATGCATTTAAAGGAAGAAGATATGAGAGAGAGAGAGAGAGAGAGACAGAGAACTTGAGCAGGGGATCTGTGAAAGCAATCTATACACATCCCTTTATTCTCAAGCACTTTCCTTTGTCTCCATGAAACTTCCCACACACACATATGCCCTTCACAAAAGCATATTTCTTTAATTCTGGACACTCTTCCCTTTGTATTTTTAAAGTGGATCACTATTTATGTTTTTATTGTGAACTGTTGAAAATCCAGTGCTTAGAAATTGAAATCCACACTTTGAGGCAATATGCCAGTTCACATAACAACAGAGTTGAACACCATGTGGCAGTGGGATGATAAGAGCCTTGGGTTGGCTCTCAGCCCAGCTTCGGTACATTCTAGATGCAAGAACTGAGAAACAAGGGACTCAACCCTCTGGGTCTCAGATCCATCATCTATAAAGCAGGGCCAGTAATACCTCTCCTATAAGAGTCACTTCAATGAGTAACTTGTAAGGAATCCATTGTACTTAGACAAGGACTTGCTGGGAGACTCTGAGTTTCAGACATCTTTCCTTCTTCCTTCGCTCTTCTTCCCTCTAACCTTGCTTTGACTCCCTACACATTCCTGTTTTTTCGGACCTCACTTCTTCTATTCCTTTGTCTGTGATAGAACCACCCAATAACAAATTGCCACTAAAGGCTTGTGTAGTGTAATTTTATGGTTCAATGAAATCTGCGAGATCTCTTGCCTGCTCTCTGTTGATCCATTTGGCGCACAAGAATTACAAAGAACAAGAACACAGAAAACAGGATATCTTTTCCCTCCTCGCCCCACTGTACACAAGAGGAACTTTGACCAAGACTCTGAATCCTCCCAAAGTCCTTCTACTCCAAGAGAGGGAATAGAGTCACACTTTTCCTCATCTTGGGGTTGCCTCAGTGTCCCTTTATATTTTTGTAACCAGTAACCTGTATTAAATAGCATCTGTTAAACTGTATGGCACAGACTCTCTTGATCTGCCTAGATCTATAAGAAATAATAATAAATGTATTTTATTTACCTTGTCCAGAATTGGCTCTCCCAACAAAGCATTAGCACCATAAGATATTATTTTATAAGTTACATACTTCTAAAGATAAGTAGCAAAAATGGTCTTTTAATAGCATCAAAAGAAATTATTATAATAACATTTTGTGGATTCTCAGAAAAGTTGAAATTGTTGCTTTGGCATTTATAGTATTTGATGTTTAGAAGGGGTTATCTTTTCTTTTAACGCTCCCAGTTAATACAAACACATGTCTTATGATCCTTTTCAGGCCAACTCTTTCTACAATGGCTACTAGGAGCTAGCTTTCTATCCTAGAGCTGGTAAGTGGCAAATTAGTGGTACTAGAATATAAGTGCCATTATTTGGTAATGGGATTCAGATTTCCTTTGTTTCTCTACCTCCCAAGGTGTTTACAGGAAACAAACGCATATCTCCACCATCCAGGTGCTACTGAAAGCAGTGTATTTTTATCTTGCAGAGTACAGAATATTTCTAAAATTGGCCCCTGAGAGATTTGTATTTATAGAAGTACTATGTAATGGTTCAGCCATGATTACTAGGATCTCCCATGACAACATCATATGGATGTAACACAGAAATGCTTTCAGAAAGAATTCAGCATCTAGGCAGACAGATATATGCAGGTAGCCTTAGCTCTGAACTTAGAGAAGAAAAAAGGCCTTTCTTCTGGAATGTGCAATTGAAATATACATGCTATGTGAGCACCAATCTCAGCCTGCTAAGGACAGAGTGTAAGGAGGGGCTATAAAGAGATCTGAGAAACATAAATAATCGAGAAAAGGGCTGTTTTCATGCCAGTTTTTTCCTCTACCCTGTTTCCTGAAAAGTAAAATCATTCCATTAACTGTTTTGTAGTAATCTTCTGTATAGCCAACTCAATGTCCCTCAAACTGGAAAAGAGTCAGAAAAACACTGATCTGGGTCTTCTCTGTTTTCCCCACATATGACTGGAGTTATCCAATGTTCTTTTTTTCCCTCTACTTTGAGAAGCAACTAACCAAACAAAAGATTCCAATATACTAAGAATCCATTGGTCTGATACCTCATAGTAACATAACACTCAAGGGGAAGTTTGATGCCTCTGTATCTCAAAGGACATACTCCCAAGTACCACCAGATGGCCTCATGGAAGAGAGTTCCATCTAGACAAGAAGGGGATGTCTAGTGAGAAGCACAGGTGTTAGCTAAAGTATGGTGGTTTGGGTGGAGTCACACACAACCGAAATACCTCTATATAGACTGAAAACTATCAATCTTCTTTGCCCCACACTACCCAGACCATGATCAGCTTCCTGGTGAAAGTGGCCCACTGAATTGGCCCATACTCTGTTCCTAAAACAAAATACTAGAAGCTACAAAACATTTATAAAAAAATGAGAATTATTCAGTTCGCAGCTTTCATGGTTGGAAGTCTAAGATAGGACCAATGTATTTTGCTGTTCCGGGTGCTTCTTTGGGCTGCATCATGACGACAAAGAGACTGTTGCTTGCAGAAGAGGCTAAGCACACAACTGACCTTACTTTATAACACACTGCTGTCATGATAAGTCACTGCATATGACAAATGATGAATATTGATTTCTTGTGGGAGTGATGTCTCCAATGACTTACCTACACAGAGGTCCCACCTCCTAAAGATCCCACCACCTCTCCACATGATCACACTGAGGACTAAATTCCAGTGCACAAACCTCAGTGGTACACACACAAACTATAATACCCACAACCTATGTGGTTAACCATGGCCATGGTGACCCTAATAAGAGTCCATTATCACTTTGTATATCTAACGCCATGAGTACAACTGGTTTTAATGTAACTTCCTCAGAGGAAGCACAAGACAGTTACTATAACTGGTCTCAGAACTTCATTATTTTCTCAAAGTGGCTTGAGCTACCAAGAGTTGCTCCACACTAACAACTTTCCTCAGATGCTTCATGCTCTTAAAGGTGCCAAACCTTCCAGCATTTCTAATAGTTCATACAAGGCTTCTCAATCCTCCACAGAAAACCTTAGGCTAGACTCTGGCCTCAGAAGACATACTGAGTATTTCTCAGTATACTTTGGGTCACCTCTGCAGGAGGTAGGGGGACTGAGTCTGAAGCTTTCAGTCAGAAGGAAGGATCTTGATGGCACAGGAAGGGCTCTAGAGCTTCACACAAGATCTACTCCAGCTCCAGCTGTGCCTTGCGACATTTATGTGACAGCTTGTCTGCTTTCCTGAGATGAATCACAGCAAATTAGAGGTAGGGAAGACCTATTAGTTCATCTGAGCTGCATGCCTGCCAGCTCACTGCTCCTCCCCTATATTCCATTGCTTCCTGCACCATCCAGACAGAGTGTAAATAACCTGGACCTAAAGCCTTCCTTCTTCAATGACTTCTCTCCAGCAACCATCTATACCAGAAATCTGGTACTTGTATTTATTTTCTCTAGTTTTCTGAAAATAGTAAGATTATCAGCTACCTATTCCCTCTTCTCTGAGAGTCTCTTGATATAATTAAAATTTGAGACTCTTTGTTTAAAAAGAATCCATGTCAAGAGGAAGAAAGTACTTGGTAGGGAAGAGCCAAGCTGTTCTCAGTATTTGCATTGTTTTGGTTTTCCTTATTCGTGTGGTTGATTGTCACTTTAGCTATATTCTTGGCATTGTCTAGCTTTTGCTTTCTTTAAACAATAGGTGGAACTATGACTAAATGACATTACTGGTCACAACTCAAGTTGGGCAACATGGAGTTTGATATATGTATGCATTGTCTAATGATTGCCACAATGAAATTCATTAACACATCCATCACAATCCGTGTTGTGCTTTAGATCCCCAGAGCTTTCTTTAGTAATAGCTGCCACTATGACTAAGCACAATGACTGGTCTTCACACTTGCTTCTGTTTCAATTTTTAATGCTGTTATTCATCTCCTTGCTGCCTACATTATATGGGAGTCCCCAGTCTGCCATTGCTATTAAAATAAAAACTTAAACCATTTCAGTAGTTTACTTAGTTCCTAACCAAATATCTAGATATCTAAAATCATCAAAATATGCCTATCTAAACATCTAAAAACCTACATACTAACCTAATAGTTAGCTATGTCTTAACCTTTCTTCACAATTCTACCTAAACATTGGAGCAGCCATCTGTGTACTCTTTCTGGATAGTCTTGCTTAAAAATATCTGGTTTTCTTTGCTATTGCAAAGGTGGTGAACTTCTTCGCAAATAATATCCAGGGATGCATTTGTGCCTTACCTTAATCTGACCCTTTAAGCAAGGCTCACTGCACACAGATCGTACCATTCCACTTTTGTTCATCTGGATTTTGTAATCATCGATATTCAGCACGCCTTCATGCCAGGTTCCCACATGGACATAGTCATAGCGATTAGCCTCTGTGTACTGCAGATTCATAATGTCATACCTAACAAAGTAAATATGTGTGAGTCTTACTGGATATTTCCCTCATGGAGAAAACAAAGACAATTTGCAAATGGATTTTAGTGAGAGAAAAGAGATCAAAGCTTGGATAATCACATCCCAGCACCAGTGACTGTCACATTTATAGTTTATTCTGAATACTTCCTCTGATTCTCAGTAAATGTCTATATACCATCCACTTTTGTTAAATAATCTATTACTCTCAAATTTTTCTATTTATACGTCAAAATGTAATAATGTATGTGTTTAGTTGATCAACTCTTTAAAAGTATGTAGTACCCTTTGAACAAGTAACAGTTCATACATTCCATGAAAACATTAATTTCCATGCTTTGTTACTTTTATTTCACATTCTCCTTTTATACTCGGTTGCCATTTCATTACAACGAAGTTTTTAAAGGTTGGAGGTAATACAAAGCTTAAACCATTTGCTAAGTACAAGCAGAACAAGGCACCTGAAAACAAGATCTTTTAGTTAGGAAAGAGGTTGGGCTTAATGTGTGTGTTATGTGATGTATGTGTGCATTATATGTTGTGTGGACTCCATACATGTGCAGTGCATGCACATGAATGCCTGAGTGGTGCCCATGTGCACTTGTAGAGTCTGGAAGATGACATTTGCCATCTGCTATCAGTCTCTACCTTGCTGCCTTATACCACAGTATCTCATTGAACAAGAAGCTTGTCCTGTGTTGGTTGATCAGAGAGCTCCCTGGATCTTTCTGTTTCTAACCCCCAGTGTTAAGGCTACAGTTATGTGTAACTCTTCCTGATGTGTGTTAGGGATTTAAACCTGTCTCCTATTGCTTATTGTGCAAGCATCCTTACCCATGAAACTATCTTGCCAGCCAATTAATCATTATGTACAGTGCCATTCAAAGAGATCTCTTTTCTGATTGAGGCAAACATTTGTGCAACTGAGCAATTGGTGTCAGCTATTTCAGTAGCTTCAAATGCTGCGCGAAGGCAGAGCTGACATCTGAAATCTTCCTGTGGTAAGGATGGCATTGTGTATCTTTCTAATTTTTTCCCTCAAGAAATATTTACTGAAAATATCTTCTGGGTGCCGGAATATATTTTCCTTCAGGGCTACACTGGAAGAAAGTTGCCAACACAATGGAAAGAAGAGAGGACTTGTCATCAGGATGTGTGAGCTGGAGCCTTATCTCATATTTTAATAGTAAGTTATACTACTTAGGAGTGTCACTAATCTCTTAGGGTTTTTATATGAACTTTGGAAACTAAGAAGAGCAGAAACTACTTCCTAATTGGGATGCATGCATAGGTCCTATAGACAAATGTTTACATCTTCTCCAGATTCATTTACTAAAACGCTTACTGCAAAGTAACTGGGCAGTGATAGGGTCATGAGAAAAGAGCCTTCCCAGTTGAGACTCTTGTCTCTGTAAAAGCAGACTGAGAAATCTGTCTTACCTTCTTAGTATATATAGACAACATCAGAAGGGACCATCAGTGAATCAGAAAGACGGCCCTTCTCAGACACCAAATGTGCTGGTGCCTTAATCTTAGATTTCCCAACCTGCTGATTTTGGTCCACCAAATGTCTACTACTCATAAATCAAAGGAAGCATGCTATCCTGTTGTTCATCCCCAGAGGTAAGAGTTGGAGTGGATGTGAAGCATTGTCTACGATCATTTATATTTCTATTTCTAGGAGCATGTTAGTATACAGTCAAGTCCTACTATGTAAAATATTTAGAAAGACATTGGTGTTGGTATAGCCATTCATTTCTAATAATCTCTAGTGGTCTTCCTCTTTTTCCTCCTATAAGATAGGGTAGTTTGCCTAAGCTCTACACTTGGCTTCTTCTTACTGGATTTGCACAGGGATTATTTTCTGCAGTGTTATGCACAGATCATAACCCACTGCACTAGAACAAGAGTCACCATGACGCTTTGGGTTTTTTTTATATTCGACCCAAGGAACTAGACAGCAACTAAGCAGCATATATCTCTCTTCCTGGGATGTCTTCTAACCCCATCCTGATGTCCCTGTTTTATCCATTCTGGAACACTTTTCTCTTTGAACCTGTGTCAGGCTCATTCTCAGTACTATGGATAGCTACTATGTATCAACCTTCCTTGGTTTTGGAAATCTTAAGGCTGTACCTCGCCTTATCTAGACAATAATCATCCATTTACTGGCATTGTTTTATGCTTTCTTAATGTTAAAATGTGTCCTGTCACCTGTAGAGGAACTCAAGGCTTCTCTGCACCCAGATTCCAACAGTTTCCACAAACAGCAACTCCTGAAAGAATAGCAACTTATGGAAAATAAAGAAACTTTTCCCCTGCCTGTGGGAAAAGTGTTGTGTTCCCAGAGCTTATTATCTATCATTTTGCTGCTCTGACTTTTGGGTAATTTTTATTATTACCCTTGCTTCTGAGGCTTATCAGAATACTTCAGAGTAGCTCTGAGTGAAGGTTAAGTGACTACTAATTGTGAGCTGGTGGTTCATGCTCATCTGGGGATCAATGACCAATCTATACCTCCAATATCTTTACATTTGGAATGCATGGCAGTGAACCTGTTATTACTATTCAATACAAATAATTCCATTTTTCCCTTTTCATTAATTTCTACACTTTAGTCCATATTAGAATGTGACGCTTCCTCACAAGCTCCCAGTGATGTCTTTGCAGGCTGCCAGCTTAAACCATCCTCCTAAGCCAGTCACTCTCCCAAGATGCAGGACTGTTATTAGCACTTCCTTGTTTGTTCTTTCAAAAAGAAAGCCAGTTCACACTTCATTAGCATTTAGAAACTGAAAATTTCACAATATTTTCTCATGAAAACACTTTCTTAAAAAGGTCCAAATGCTGGAAGAAAAACAGGAACCAAAAAACCCTTGGAATATCAAGGGAGGATTCAGGTTTACAGAAAAAGAGCTCCCAGTACCAGCATGTAAATAATAAACACAGTACCCCCCTTTTTGTTTTATTTTTTGTTTGTTTGTTTGTTTTTGCTTTTTCAAACATCAGGGTCCTTCCTGGCGTGCTGTTGCCTTTTGTTTGAGATATCCTTGTGCAAATCACATCCGCAGGAAATCTTCCTGCTGAATTCACTTTATGCTATGTGATGAATAACTGAGATAATTACTGGAGGGACCAAGAGCTCATGATAGTATGACAGGAGCTAGAAGCCAAAGGGAGGCAATTGGGGAGAAAGGTGAACTGACTAAGTTGACCAACTTCATGCAGGAGGAAAAGATGCCATGAAAAGGGATCAAGGGAAGACTCCGAAGTTGAAATGTAATTAAAGATGAACTGGATAGAAGCTAATGATCTGCATGACTTAAAAGTAGGAAAGCAAGAAGGAAGTGTGCATTTACTGAGTGTGAAAATGCTCAGGCCCTGCATTAATTAAACGCTGAATAAATTCCATATGTATCGTGGAGCTCTGTTATTGCTATTATTTTACCATCATCATCATCATCATCATCATCATCATCATCATCCTCATCGTCATCATTGTCATCATTATCCTTACTATTATTGCTGTTTGGAATCATGAAGGAGGGTTTACAATGCAAGTGTGACCCTCTACTATACAGTGGGCTCGGGTTTACAATAGTGGGGTTAGATGGCTGGACAATCTCTCTTCTAAACCCCCAACCTTTTCATTTCTTCTGATATCATCTCCTAAGGTACACAGAGCCCCACATTCCCAGGCCCTGGGTTACATCCCACTCACATTCCAATCAGCATCTTCCCCCACAATCAGCATCAGACCCCACCTAACTGGCATCTTCGAAGGAATCCTGTAGTACTCCGTTTTAATTGTTGACAAAGACACAACATTATCCTGCGTTGAGCTGCTGGATTTTTTAATGAGGAGATTCCACTAACCCCCCACAAGGGATTCTCCACAGGTAGAACTTGACACCTCCAGGCCAAGTCTATCACAGCAGTTGTATCAAGACACAAAGAAAGCCTCTACCAATTTTGCCTAATTTTAGGATTAGATAAAAGCAGCATGGATTAGCTAGGCCACGGCAAGGCTTAGAGTCAGATCACACTACCTCCATGTGAGATTCTGTCACTTACTCTCTGTGTGATCTTTAGTGACAAACTAACTTTGACACACTCTCTCATTATCTGTCAAAGAAGGAAATTCATGTAGTGAGACTTAACTAATTTAATGTTTCTCCTTAGCAAAGAGCATACTTCCCTTGGAATCTCTAAGTCTATAACATTCACTCTGGAAGATAGCAGGGCTTGCATGATGGACACACTGGGCTTCATCTATAGGCTCAGGGCCTTTCGGCTTCTGCTACAGATTTCAATTCCTCCACCATTCTTATTATCTCTTGCTTAAGAGAATGTGTATGAATGAATACAGCTAATCTTGACACATAACACTTTCACTATGTACCAGTTATGTATGAGTACTAATAGCATCAAAGCAAATGTTGTAAAACAGATTGTGTGTAAAATGACTCAATGGAAAAGTGTGTGTGTGTGTGTGTGTGTGTGTGTGTGTGTGTGTGTGTGTTCTTTTTTATTTCCTTAAGTTTTTGGAAAGCTACTACAAACCAAATCCCAGTGTTCAGACCCCCAACTCTTTCTTTCTTTCTTTTCTTTCTTTTTTTTTTTTTTTGAAATATATAAACAGAAACATGTGTTACCCTGAGAAATAAGCATGTACATTAGGATTTTGTTCTTGTCACATAGTATTTATCAGGTGCAATAGACATAATATTTCATGAGGAAAGTAGCATGTATCCATCAACATGATGTTGTTGGCTGATGCAGACAGTGATTTTTAAGGTCCTGCTATCCAGGTGTAGTGTTTTCAGGGAGTTCTCAGGCATCCAGAGGAAAAGGACAGGTGATTTCTAGGTGTGAGGATAGCTAGAAGGGTGCAGGGTTCTTAGAGTTAAACATGCAGTATTTTGACCTTTTCAAAAGGGTATGGTCTAGGCAAATTTATCTTCAACACTCCCAAACCATAGGACCAAACAGAACCCTACATGGCGTTTGACTGGTTCAAGATTCAAGGGATTCCTTACCTTCCAGGAGCATCCCCCTTCTCATCGAACCACACCTCCTCTCCAGACACTCCAACAAAAGAGGATTTGATGAGGAAATCCAGGAGCTTCCTACCATCAATGGGCTTCATGGCATCACACAGGCCCACATGGCCGGGACACAGAGCATGGTGCATGTTCTGCAGCCCATGTGCCATAGCATAGATGGCGTTGATGACAAATCCCATTTTACTGTCCTGAACGTAGTTTTCTTCCAAGCTTTCATTTCCTGTAACAATAAAAACAGATCACTACCAGGGTCACAAGAAAGATTCCAATCAGGGTTATACACCCTATGCCCAGAACCCCATGCTCAGTGATTTCACAGGCTCAGTGATTTCAGACACTGACAGGGACCATGACTTTGGTGAAAGCAAACCTTGTTTTGTACTTATAATGAATTCTTATATTCTGTCTGAAAACAGTTTTTTCATGCTTTCTTTCTTTATTTAGTGAAGATTTTATGTTATGGAGCAAACAGCATAGAGTTGCAAATAAAGAATTTTCATATAAATAAATCATCAAGGAGCAATGGAAAGAATTTTTTCTTTCACAGGTAATCATAATGCAAACCTATCTATTTCATGGTAGATAAAAAAGATTTTTGCATCTGTTATGATGATCTATAATTCATGCTAATTTGGTTTATACAGTGTCTAGCCTATGATGGTTTGTTCTGGTGACTCTACTATATTCTCATCTCTAGGGACATGGAAACCCAGGGTTAGAAGAATTATGTTTAAAACCCATTTGCCAATCATCAGACACTTTGCTAAACTATTTCTTGGTGGAGAACTCATACACTACATCAAATTGAGCCTTGTTCACTTGTGAATCTTGTAACACGATTTGTTACTTGTGAATATTGAAAGCCCTGCAGTTCTTTCTAAGCCTGTCACAGGTGAATAAACCTTCCCCAACTGACAGCTAATTTCATAACAACTATAATATTAGATTTTTTTCTCTCCACATTGATAATCTCCACTTTGGGACATGGATATCCATTAAAAATTCAGAGACCATTGGGCTTTGTGAAATAAAGGTAACGATTTCAAAAACCAAAATCAACTTTAACTACATCACCAGCATTCTTCAGAAACTCTGGACTTGGTTCTGTAGATTCACTCTGACTAAGATCTAGCTGAGGTAATCAGAAAGTCCAGGAGTTAAGAGCATCTAGAAGGACCAGCACAAAATTGTGACTTAGGTTTTGACCTTGGATTGAAAATAGAAAGTCCTAGAGCTCTATTTAAAGAATGGTCTATTTAGATGAAGTTGAAATTTGAGAGATACTTGTGTACCAATCCTGAGAGTAAAGTGCAAATTATAGAATCAACCAACTCAAATCCATCTTCCAGATTTGTTTGACATATCAGTGTTTGGAGTGGAATTTGCTGAAGTACTATTTGTCAGACCGAACTTTTCCAAGAGGAAACCAAGAATAAGAAAGGTCAAAGGGACATTTGAAAATCCACCCACCCAGAATGAATATACAGCATTGAATCAGACAAAGATCAGAGATACTCTTTGCAAAAGTTGCCAAGTCTTTGAAATGAGGTGACGGAGGTCTTTTGGAATGTACAGTAAGACCAGTCTTAACCCAGTAGTTGTCAAATGGTACCTCATTCATCAGCACCAAGATGGAATCTATTCTTGGATATCTATGAAATCAGTGCTCTCATTTTGATCCTTATTTAGGGCGATCATATAACTTTTCCAAAATGGGTTATTCTTTTTTCAGGATGAAAGTCAATGGGAAACATAATTATTCCTGAATCCAAGTGGTAACAAGGCAAGCTAGGGAAGCCAGTGTGTTCTGGAGCCTGTGACTCCAACTGTACCTATTTACTGATTATAATATAGGTATGATTTATATATGTTCATAGGTAAATATAAACACATGTATGCATGCTCTATAGTCTTCAATACTTTGATTAATCTTAAACTTATTTAATTTTAATGACAAGTATATGATAATAATTATCAATTTTGTGCTTATGTTATAATAACACTCAGTAAATGAGATCTGTCTGAAAGACATTAGCTTTCCCACTTTATGGCTGAGGAAAGAACAGGGTGTAACATAGATCTAAATGTCTTTCCTCTTTCAGTTATGCTCAGGGGCTACCCAGAGAATACAGGAGGCAGAAGGAATGGCATTGAGCTGTGAACCAATATCTTGCCAGGCCCATTTTAAAGTGTCTTCTGTGGATTATTCCATATGTGCACAGATGCTTACTGGCGAGAACTCCTATCACTCAATCCAGCATCATATGACAAAAAAGCCTGGCTTGCCAGTGTTTGTCGTAGAGAGACCTAGGAACCTTAACAATGTTTCTAAGCAATGGTCACAATATAAATTGTTTATATCCTTCCAAATATGCATGCCAGCACCTAGGTTTTCCTGTTTTCTTAGTCTTCTGGTTCTATACAGGAAAGGGAACTTACAATCGGTAAAAACTTTCTCTTCAGATACTACCTGTAATGCACAGAATTTCTGAGACTTTAAGGCTCACCTGAACTACATGGTGAATTCTGGACCAGAGTAGATTACATTGTGAAACCCTTACTTAAGTAAAACAAAATTCAAAACTTTCTCATAGGGAATGGGCTCACCTACAATAAAATACAGAAGTCTTTTCTGTGCAGCAAATGAACGTTCACATGTACATCTCTGTGTCACTGCTATAAGACATCAGCATGGGGCAATTTTAGAAATTTTGTGCTTATTTAGGACTTCCTGCATATACACCACTAATGGTTCATACCTTTAATGGTGCAGGTCCCAAGTATTTGATTTTCTGGTTTCACCCCAATTGGTACATTTTTAATCCCTGACATTCCATCTGGTGTTAGGAGGTAGATATACTATTACTCTTTGCATAGCATTCCTATATCCTGAAACCTTGTTAAGTTTCACTTTCTTGTTTACCACATGGTTCAACTTTAAGACAAGGTTTTCTATCCAACCCAGGCTGTCTTTGAAGAAATGATCCTGCCTTGCCTCTTCAGCAGTGGGACTGTATGTATAGATCAGCATAGGTGGCTGAGTTCACTTATTAATTCTAATTTTCCATATTTTTTACATAGTATACTCTGCATACTAACATTTAAAAACCATACCTAGTCAGTCTGCTTTAGGTCCTACTTCTTTAGATGCAGATTTAGGAAGTGCATTGGTAAGCTCTCTAAGTCCCCTGTAGTCAAGGACCCATAAGCAGCACAGACATGGGTGATGTGCATGAGGAGGTATTCTCTGCCAAGTAGCACTGTGTATGCATGCAACAGCCTTGACCAGTGACTGGCGAGGGTGCATTACAAACAGTGTGAAGTTTATACAAAGACAAACCACCTTTGTGTGTGTTTGTTCTGCATTTTTATATAACACTGACCTGTTTTAAGTGTTCCAAGTTGCAAAATATAGACAATCTATTGAAATACTAGTTCCAGTAAAGCAACTTTGTCAGTGACTGGACTTACCATTTTAGTAATTCATCCCTACCAATGTGACTACAAATCTAGTGGTATTGACTGTTTTCAAATCAAGGTCCTTGGGACTCACTCCAAATTAAGAAGGCAAATACAATAAGCAACATTTTATTTTCTCATGAAATAGGGAGTATTCTCGAAAATATTACTAAATATGTTTCTCTCTGTGAGGAAAATTCTTTCTGTGTCTCAGCATTTGTCTCTCTACCACTTCATTTTCTTTCACAGTGTTGTATGTTCAATACACAATTTGATACAGTGTCGTTAAGATTGAAATAGAAAGGTCGATGATTATTTTGTATTGTTAACAAATCAGGTGAGGAAGATGACATTCATATCCCTTTGCATTGCCAAGTAGTAGGTTTATTGAAGGAAGATTAATCAGGCCATTTTTAAAATACCAACTTCCAAGTATACAGTGCTCTCAATTTGGTTTAAAGGCTCAGGCAGCTAAGTAATCTATATACCTTTTCCAGAGAGAATTTTGGATAAGATTGAGAATAGCCCCGTCTTACCCATGTTCAGGCTGAGCGTTTTTGAAGGCTTTGTTTCCTCTGATAGTACATTTTTTCTCATTCCATAAGAATTCTCTCTGCTAATATTACAAAAAAATATGACCCTTCCATTATTTTCTATTCAGTGTATTAAAATGTAAATGGGCTCATACATGTAATTGGAGAGGAAAAGAAAGGATCATTTAATCAAGTCTATGTTATTGTTGTTACGACTAGTTGACTTTCTATTGCTTAATACAACTTGTTCTTCATGTGTGAACAACTCAGACATCTTTCTTAGTACACCATAATAGTCCATTGTTAAGAAAGAAATTTCCCCATTGTATGGCACACAAACAGCAGGCCTCTTACAGATTGAAGATAATATATGGTAAGCCTCAATTCCCTGACAACACTACTGATTTAGTTAATTCATATTTCAAAAAATTATGGTGTGTGTGAATAATACTTAAGGACAGTCACTTGTGTGTTTAAGTATCCTGAGGAACAGCCAGTGATATTCAGTTGGATGGTGGGACTCTGTGTTCTCTAGAACGGAAATGAGTTGCCCCTTTGCTTTGTTATTGATAGTGTCCAGAATAGCACCAGAGAGGTGAAAAACACACTCCCTAGAGTAAAATCTTTGCAGATTTGCAGTAAGTATTGGCAGCTAATTGTAGAAATGCAACATATTACAGAGGTCTGGCGGCTTTTGTTGAGTGTGGGAAGTCTGTCTGTTGTTAAAACACACCAGGAACAAGCTCCTTTTCATCAACAACCTGCTGTACTAGAACCATTTAAAATCTGTTCCTCTCTCATCGCTTCTTGTGGCCTCTCCTTTTTTCCTCAAGATGCTTTTGCCACCAGCCTGAGAAGACAAAAGGATCAGAGGCTAGGAACAGGATTCTGACAGTCATGAGTATGCACAGAATAATCTCTGGAGACTACTGCTGTGAGATGAGTCTATTTTATTGTTCCAGGCATAGGGTATATAAGAGCTTTTCAGGGGTATGGGTGGAAAAGGATAAGGATAGTTGGTCATGACATCCAGTGAGCAGGAAGGGCTGATTGGTTCTAATACAGTACCTAATACCTTGCAGGCAGTGAACCAGAGTGGCATGTGTGTGCCGAGTTATGCAGTTTTTCAGACTCAGTACAAGGTCACTTTTCAGAAAAAGCCAGACAAAGGCAGCCACTTGTGTGCAGGGACACTCTCCAGACAGTGACAGGCAGACAGGGAAGTCCTGCTAACAAAGAGCACTCCCAATTTTGTGCCGAGCTCAGAAAGCCATCCAGTTATGGGGGAGTGTTACCTTAATAACAAGGTTCCCCAACCTCTTCTATGTGCCAAGAATCTACTCATGTGGAACCATCCCTATCTCTTTGTGAGTGATAGGAAGAACACTCTATTGTATGTGTGGGGGTCCACAGCTTAATGACCTTACCTTCCTTGTTGACTTTGTATCTGCAGCTTGTTCTTTTTGAGTATCCTCACTTTCATACCCCAGTGACATAGACTGAGCGACTTAAACAGTATGACTTAAACAGAGTGATTTTTGCTGAAATGTAAGCACTGTGGTGAAAACTCTATTAATCTATGGCTCCTTTACCTACAGTGTAACAGAATGGCTCTGCTACCCAATAGTCATGTTTATTATAAAAATACAAGCATAAACTCTATATAATATTTGATATTTTAAATTCAGTTTGGTGATTGGCTTTTGACCAGTACAATAGAGTATTTATAAACTGACCAAACCCTACATATAAAAATATACTTTGGTGCATACTAATGCATTTCGTATACTTTAAATCTTTTTCCCTGTCATTCATAAGTCAGATGGGTGAAATGGGAGCACAGAAGGCTACCATTTTCTGGGAGGACTTTGGTATTTAAACACAGGGTATGTGAAATCTGGAAGTAGGTTATACTGTGACTTTTCACTTCAGATTGATTGCCATGGGAGACTATGTGGATCCCTTACACTAATATTGTAATGGATTTATCATTCTAGTTAAACTATGACACTACACTATGTCCCCATGTCACAGCTGTTGGGGTTTCTTGAAAGCCAGGTTCCCTTTCTGTGATGCCCTCCAATAGCATCTCTTCAACAAATCAAATTTGGAATTCCTAAAGGCCCAATAAAAACTCACTGTTAGTAAGATTTAGTCAATAACTGCCACAGAAATTAAAAGAGCAGCTTCTAGGATCAATATTGTCAAGAACACTTAGACAAAGAGCTCTTAGCAGAAATTATCAATAAAACACATGCAGGAGCTAGACTTCATGCAAATCCATTTGGATATGCCAACTAGGCTCAGTCAGTGAAGAGAATATTTACAGAAACAAGAAAGCCAAATATAATTCTGTACTAGGAAGGACCACCTTGAGAGGTCACGGGGCTGATCTAAATCTGTTCAAATTATACTCAGAAAGGGAATGTAAGCATTATTCTACTCCAGTAGAAGGAAATTGCTTCTCATGGGACATGCATTAACAAATCTGAAATAGCTACCCATGCATATAACAAGGTTAAACAAATAAATAAATCGATGGCAGATGGCATAAAAGAGTGTATCTCTGGTAGAATGGGAGCTTATAGAAAAGCAAAAAGTAAAATTAGAATAAGTCGTTCAGTATGAGATGAGATCTGGAGATACTGACATGCATTTAACGTAAGCTAAGAAATGCATACAGAAATGTCTACATGCGCTTTTAAATACTTTATCATTTTTATGTGTAGGTAAGTATAAAAGCCAGAAGAGGGTTTCCAGTCCCTTGAACTGGAAATGGAGTTGATTGTTGGGTGCTGGGAACTGAAGCCCGCCCCTCTGCAAGAGCAGCAAACACTCTTAGCCTCTGAACCATATATGTGGATATATATATATATACACACACACACACACATACACACACACACACACACACACATATATATTCCATAGTTATGAACAATAAAGAAGAAGCACCTCAAAAATTCAAATATTCAAGTACTCAGATCAGATCTTGGTTTCTAATCCCTCGCTCTCTCTCCTTCACTCCCCTCCCCCCCCACACACACACACTAACACTCTTTTGAAGAGATGACTCACTAAGGATTTAGAGGTGGGGTTGAAGAGATGGCTCCATAGTTAAGAGCACTGGTTATTCTTCCAAAGGACCTGGTTTTGATTCCCACATGGTGGCTCACAACTGTTTGTAACTCCAGCTCCATGGCATTCAACACTCTTTTCTCTTCTCTACAGACATCAGGCACACAGATGGTATGCAGACATATGTGCAGACAAAACACCCATACATGCAAAATAAAGCAAAAATAAATCTTTAAATACTTTTTAAAAAGAGTTATATGGAATAAACAGTAAATATACACAATGAGACGGGGGCGGGGGTGTTGCTCTAGTCTCCAAAAGTAAAAAACTCCTCAAACTAAATAATAGAGTCAAGTAAAAGATATCCCCTGGTCAAAGCCAAAACAATGTGAACAACTGATCCAACAATTTAGAATGGGAATATGATTCAAGATCTAAAATAACTATCATACTGATATAAATGAAATATCAATGAAGATTAATACGGAGAAAATAAAACTCTTCATCCATAGTAAATGCAAATAATGTGGATATCTCCTTTGCCCTTTGCAAGGGACAAAGTGATACTCCACTCCCTGATGTGGCATGCAATTAATGACCTAGTTCCAAAGGTTACAGCATAAGAAAAGTTGGTTTCTACCAACTTTTGGTCTCTAACAAAAGTAGAGAGTTTTGATAAATACAACCTTGCTCTTACCCATGGGGTTAAGGTTAACCCAGTGTGTATTAGACTCTAAGGATGGTTTCTGCGAGCCACAGAGTTGAACTGACAGACATATATTAGCTAAGCCCAAATTTAAGGATGTTCTATAGAATACCTAACTGCTACTCCTAAAAACTGTCAAGGTCATTATACAAAAGAACAGTTGAGAAGTGTCACAACCAAAGGGGATTCAAAAAGGCAGAAGAAAGGGAAATGAATATAATATTCTGAATAAAATCCTGAGTTGGAATATAAGAGAAAGGAAAAGTCGACAAAATCTAGGGAGATTTGAGGTCTACCTAACAATAATGTAGCAATGTTGATTCTATTTGAACTGTGGCAAATGTCAGGTTTCGATATAAGACACCAACAACACAGAAAGGTTGAAGTCAGCTCCTTGAGCCTATCACACATTCTTTGTGGCTTTTCTTTAAAAGGATTTTTTTTTAAAACCTGCCAGTTTTCTTAAGTGTCTAAGAATTGGCATCCTATCTCAGTTCTGCATCAGAGGTAGCATCTTCAAATGCTCTGTGACAGGAACTTGAGCAGTTTAAAATATTAAGTTCACTTCACAGGGACTGATGGAATTGATGACATTGGAAGAAGACCTACTCCCTCTCCCCCAGTTTTTTTCCCACCTTCTCTTTCAGCTTTTCCTTCTAGCCCAATCTCTTTTTCTTTTTGGTGCCTGCCAACACCACAGAACCACTCTCTCCCAGGAAGCCCCAGTGGCTACAGTAGGTGGGGACTCAGGTACACCTAACTTCATTGTCCTCCCTGTCCTCTATTCCAGTCTCATCCGATGCCTTAATCTTACTTGGGCAGAAGCCTGTGTAGAGGAGCCCCTCCTCCCCACCCACCTCCAGTCCCTAGGGACTTAGTCTCTTTGGTGCAGACCCAGAGCCTCTCTAATTCTTCTCTTCTACCCCTGACGTTCTTTCCTTCTAGCCTATATTCATTCCTTTGTGATACTAAGTGAATAACTTCAACATTTTCTATCAGGGACACCACAACCACCACACTTGGCCAGGACCCAGAGTGTGCAACAGCAACCAAAGAAAGAAAATCTACTCAATCAAGATCAGACCAGATACCTACTCCAAGAAACACTTCAAACATTTGTCTAGATCCAAGTGCAAAAGCAGGAACATGAACAACCAAGACAATAAGCCTCTTCTGGAAGTCAGCAATCTTATTGCCAAAAGCCCTGGGAAAAGCAGTGTAGCTGAAGCATAAACCAGGGAATGGGTGGAGAATTATTTTTCTGGGATTAATGATAAAAATTAGAGGCCATGTGGGTCAAATAGTTTTCCAGGGTCACACAGCAGGGTAACAGTAGTTGCTTCATTAATATCCAATTTATCTGACTTCAGATCTGTGAATCTTAAGTACCATGTTCCTCTGTCTCTTGCCTGGCTGTAGCCTCAGAGTACCATTATCCTTGGCAATATATGGAAATACAAGACATCTGTAACCATATTGATCAATGAGTGGTTTGTGTACAAATGAAACTTGTCCTATATTTTAGACCGTATGAAACTTAAGAGACCATCTATAAATTTCATCCCAAGACAAGGTAGTCATGATTTGATTCACATAAATGATATATTTGTAGAGATAGGACTATTTTTATGACTCCTGCATATGGATACTCCATTCATTACTATGTAAAGTTAAGGTTAACCACAGAACAAAATAATTTGAAAAGAAATATGAAGAATCAGTATTCCTGATTCTTTGAACTTTGGACTAACCTAGACACAAGATGCTAATAAACTCATTTCCTGAAGCTTGGTGCTAATTCCCAGACTCTGACATAGGCATTCATTTTTAACACAGTTGTCCATATGCTTGGAAAACTCGAAGACAATTCTGTCCTAGGAAAACATATCTGCAGGAGGGTAATTTAAAAATCAAATGAATTAGGTGTTCTTTAGGCATTTATACAATCAGGCTGCTAATATTTGGGGGCCAAATGGAAAGAAAAGTCTTTGAAGAGGTTCTAGGGCATCATAAAGAGCTTTTTAAGAATTTGTTCATACATCATAACCAGAATGAAAATAGCTATTTACAAACAGACCTTGCTCAAAATTACCAAAACCTCATCAAAAGGAGCTTAGTGGACATCTGAAATTTAGCATCTGTGGGCCAATATTTGTACCAATTGTGGTCCCCCCACCTCTCTCTATGTCTCTGTCTCTCTCTTCTTTCTCACTTTCTTTCTTTCTAGTGCTTTATGGGAGTGTTAATTTATGAGATTCAATGTGCTCATCCATTTAGGATGATGTCTCTATCACAGGATTCAGTCCTATGGAAGTAGTCATGGGTATATGCTCATTATAACATCTCAAACTTCACCATGTCAGCTTCTAGATATTCTCAGAGATGGATGTAAAAGAAATCCACAAATGTGGTCAAGGGCCACTTCATTTACATGAATCCCCTTTTAACTTTGTTTAAGGCTGTCTTGTTCTAACATAATAAGAAAGCCATCTTCAATTACAGTTGATGGTTTAAATTAAACAGAAGTTCTTTCCTTGTGGTTGCCAATGTGCCTAACTGAATCTCCAAACCTGATTAAAAAAATTCTGTAGAAAATGGAGAGAAAAAAAATGATCAGTAAGGAAAGCTGATCATTACATTTCAAAACTAAGAAACCAAGTCTGTGTTTACAAGGTTAGTGAGACGTAATAAACAGCAGAGAGCAGTAGCAAATAATGTAAATAGACACAATGAGCTGTGTATAATAGTGGAACTCTCTTACCATGCATGTGTTCTTCCTTGTGGCATGCATGTGCAGATATTCAAGGCTATGCATTGATTGGGAACCTTCTGCTTTGCAGTCCCCTCCAAGTGAACTTACAGAGGAAGGGGAGACCTCATTAGCAAGGGCACTCTGAGCTGTCTAATCACTGTGGCTGAGTTTAGAGAAAAGGCTCAGGTCCCAGATCCCCGATTACTTACATAGTTACAAACAAAACAGTAGGAGTAAAGATGACTTGCATCCTCAACTGTCAACACTAAGGACTTTACAGTATTAATTTGCACCAAACATGTGTATTCACTCTGTCTATCCTCAGGAATATTTTGAAAAGGAAAGCAGAGAAAAGGGTGTCCAATACAGACAGTGCCATGCTGATCAACAGTGACAGACTTTTCTAGTGGTGAGGTCAATAGAAAACCCATTAAAAGTTGCTACTCCGAGGACGAGCATGGCATTGATTTCCCAGCTTTGCACTGAAAGCTCATAGAATAGTAATGTAAAAGCTGCAAAATTTCCTCTGGTCATATCTATAAGAGAATGACAAGAACCAGGCATGCTTGCAAGTGCTTATGAGATTTGGGGCACCATGCAAGAGGAAAGGCCTAGTCTATGTGCAAAGGGTAGTGTGTGCTTCTTCTGTACTGGATTCCTGCAGTCGGGTGCTATGCTGGTGCCAGGAATAAAAACTCAGAATCGCTTGGATATAAAAGGAAAGGATATTCCATGGGTCTTTTTGAGGCTAGAAATCCACTAGCACTCTTTCCCCTAACCCCAGTGACAACAGCAAAACCCACCATTGCAGGGCCATAGTAGATGCTTCCTGCCTATGTGTATAGCTTGAATGGTTGTAGAAGTTCCTCAGACAGTCGCCTCCTGTATTTTCTCAACTGTTCTTCTACAGCATGACTGACAGCTCGGGAATAAAATGATGATCTAACTGAGTATGGTTATTACCGATGGTGACTATAATACATTTCATAACATTCAAATAAAACCTAATATGATTACTATAAGCTATCATTTGAGATTGCTTAATAAAACTGTAATATAAAATGAAGTGTCTATTTAATGTATTCATCAAATTAGGAGCTCTTCATGTCTGTAGAAATAAAATAAAGAGCTGTAAAAAAATGTGGGGAAAGTAATAAGGGTAAGTTTAGGCAATTCTTTCAGTCTAAGTATTAAGAATGTTCGTCAAATCCCATAAAGGCAGAAGCAGACTTACATTCCATTTTAAGCTTGTGGACTGAGGTTGGTTGGAAAAGAATTGTCCAGTGTTCACTCATGGTCATATCAGTGTGTGAAGTAATAGGAATTTTTAATAGCTTTTAGAATAAAATTAAATAAAATTTTAATAAAATTAAAATGACAATGTCAGATCATTCATTGAAGTTCTTCAACAGAAAGGAAAGGAACTTAGTACTGCAGCAACTGCGTTGTCATCTTGAACTTAGTACCGCAGCAACTGCGT
>JADRCH010000061.1:2995549-3021211 GCA_019843965.1 Rhynchomys soricoides
ACTGCGTTGTCATCTTGAACTTAGTACCGCAGCAACTGCATTGTCATTTTGAAAACTGTTCCTCATTCAGTGAGCCACGAAGCATATTGCACATGTCTGAGCAGTGCTGTTTGTACCTAACAAAGGGTGAAATAGTATTGGAGAGAGCAAAGACAGGAGACAGACGTAGAAGCTCTTTGGCAGTAAAATGCAGACAAACCCAAAACTGCAGGAACTATAAATGAAACATGGCGGTTTCAAGTTTTAATGGGCAGAGTTAGTAGAGCTGACAATAACAAAGGCCATTATTTATTGAACTTTGCATGGTAGATCAATGAACCTTTGGGCTTAAGCAGTAGGTGAAAGAGAAGCCCTGTCATTTCATGAAGCACAGAGCACTTGGGACATTTCATGACACTGTCACTTGTCTTCAGACCCTGTCTCCTGAATGTGCCTGACAGCTGTGACTCTACCAGCTACACCTACAGCCACAATACTTTATGACTTAGATACCTACTGGGATCCAAGGAAGGCTCTAAAGTATGAAGGTGAAGCTCACATTCTGTCAGAGATTAGGCTCAAACCACATTCAAACTTCAAACAGGATGGGCTAGCCTACTGCTGTTAGTTACTGTTGTTAGAAACCTAAGTATTACAGTCCATTGTGGTAGGCAAGGAAGGAATGGCAGTGAAGGTGGCTCTAGCTGAGATAGGAGAAGCATATAGCAGCTACAATTCTGCCTGTAGTCAGGAAGCAGAGAGAAAGGGAGATGAATGCTGGCTGGTGTTCTCTGTTTTCTACCCGTTTTTCAAAAAAACTTAGTCTGTGATATTCAGATTCAAGATGGTTCTTCTCTTCTCCATCTGGAAATGCTCCCACTAACACATTTAGAGCTGTGTCTCTTAAGTTTAGAGGTGTGTCTAGTCAAGTTGACAATGGAGAATAACCATTTTAGCCACATAAGCATCCATTAGATGGAACCTTCTTAGACATGAGTATCATCAATCTTTATCGTCATTCCCATGCCTTCCCAGTCTTGGATTTAGGAAACTTTCTATTTAGATTATATTAGAATGCCATTGAAAGCCAACATATCAGACACAGCACAGTAAAATTGTTCATTATTCTTCATAATTTATAAAATATTTATCCTGTTAGACATAGCTTTCATTTCTCTAGCTCAATTCATTGTAGTAAAATTGCTCAATTAAAATGTTCAGAGGAGTGGTTCTCAACCTCCCTAATGCTGCAACCCTTTAATACAGTTCTTCATGTTGTGGTTGACCCTCCCCCACCATAAAATTTTATTCTTTGCTACTTCATAAATTGTAAATTGTAAATTTGCTACCCCTATGGATCATAATGTAAATACCTGTATTTTCTGATGATCTTAGATGAACCCTGTGAAAGAGTCATTGGACTACCCAAAGGGGTCACTATCTACAGATTGAGAACCACTGCTTTAGTGTCAAAGTGTATTGAAGGATTTCTTCTAGGAAGACAATCTCTGTCTTACTCCTATCACCTGAACATCTGACATGTCACTTTAACACATCTTGGCCAATACTGGATACTATAATTTTGCATACTGTTGGCCAATATGATTTGCGGACAATTATTCATGATTTTTTGCCTTTTCTTGTTATTGGAAGGAGTGAGCTCCTTTTCCTTTCTAGTATATGTATACTCCTTACTCTTCCTTTGCTATTTTAATATTAATAGTGATAATACTTACTGTAGTAGAATATTTTAAGTAGGTATCTCCTTTGTTTGTTTTTGTTAATCCTACTGTAAATAAGCATAAAATGTTTCTGACTTATCAAAGCACAACTTCTTGGCAGGAAGCAGCTGGAAGTAATGCATCTGGATTTCTGCCATAGCACATAGACCTCAAGATTCATGAAAAAGCAAAGCCATGTGCAGGCAGCAATCCCAAGAACTAGAAAGCTGACTTAATATTTCCATGTTTACTTTAGGGTCTTTGTATACTTTTTCCAATGAATATTTTACCAATATCTCTCCCAAGTGAAACTCTTTATTGAAGAATTAATCTGTTATTAGTTTAACAAACATGCAATAACATTTTATAGCCTCCTTTGATTTTACAATTTTCTTTTCTTTCTTTCTTTTTTAATTAAAGGAAATAATGTAGTAGAGGCATCTAGGCATAGAGAACTAAAATATCCCTAATATCATATGTCCATCACCAGGCAACCCTTGCACATTACAGACTGGATAAAGATGGAGAGTGATCTCCTGTGTTAGGCTGCACAAATCTAATCAAAAGATAGACCAAGCCCAGGAGTATTATTCAGGCTACCTTGATGTACACTTTATCGGGTATGTTCTCAGAAAATGCAATCATGGCAGTACCTGTAGAATTGTGATCCAGAAGTCTCTTCTAGAACTAAGAACGGGACAGATAAATTAGCTGAACAGAAAAGAGAAGGTCTGTGCTAAGATCTGAGAAACATGAGAGAATGGAAGACTCATGTGGACACTTACACCTGATGGTGACCAGAGTATTTGCCCTTTTAGTGGGCAGGTTCTAGAGCAAAAATTCTCACGAATAGTAATGGATTTTTAAACCAAGATTTATAAGAAATTGGGTTTCTATAGAAGTTACTTGGAAGAACTTCAAGCATAGAAAAAACATAGAGACGTGTATTTGGACTGGGTTAGTATGACACTCTGTTTTAGAATCAAAGATTGACCATACACTAGAATCAAAGTGCAGAGACCACAGGACAAGAATAAAATATTCCAAAGATGTTGGCTCATAGTTTGAGAGATATGGTGGGTATGATTGGGCCGTGGTTCCCATCATCTTTGTCAGCTACATTCTAAGTGACAGAATATTTTTGTTATTAAGCAACAGAGGTCACTTCCTGTCCCCCACATCATGTCTCACACAATAAAACATAAGCCTCTTTCTAGATAAAAAAATTGCTTAGTTTACCCCCTGGCTCTATTCTGCCCCACTCCTTCCTTCTTGGGAGCAACTTCAATACCTGAATAGGCAAGGGATTCAGCCTCGAATTTCCCTAATAGCACAACCTGAGAATGGTGTAGAATTTACTACTTTTGGTTCACAGGGTTAATGATATAACATGTTCCCTGATGTTTCAACTTCACATCAGAAATACTCACTTACTGCCATCCCTGGTCGTTTTGAAAGGTATTTGTTTTGTTTTTCAATCCTGGGCACCATAAGAGAATCCCCTTTTAATACAAAAGGATTTACAACTGTTTTAGTGTATCATGCATTGGGAGTCTCACATACTTCAAAGATCAAGAGTCATAATCTTGATGTTGGGAGGTGGAGTAAGAAGAATTTGTTGGCAGAAGTCATGTGGGCAGGCACATGCAAAAAGAAAGGTATGGGAGTTGGGATTGACAGTTGACTCTGAAGTTGATATTGAATGTGTAGCTAGCACAATAGAGTACAAATAAATCGTATTTAGGAAGTGAATGCTACTTTCCCAGGGAGAAATTCAGAGCATAAAGACATATAATGTCACCGTCATTAGATTATGGCATCTTACTGACATGTCAGGCTCCTACTTCTCAAATGGTCACGGTAAGTCTTCCAGTTAACAATTCATATGGCTATTACTGGAGAGAGAAAAAACAATGAGCCAGAGGCATCAAACCAAGTGGAAGAAAGAGCCTTGCAGAAGCCCAAGTTATAACACTATTAGGATGTTCCTGGCTGAGTTTCAAAACCACAGCCAATTCTTGAAGTCTTCCAATATTCATGAAGTTATAATGAAGTTCAAGAGGCCGCAGATTTCATTTGCAAAATGTCAGTCCATGAAAGAGATCTTGTATTCCACTTTTAAATTATTCCTAACTGAAGGGAGATTAGAATCTATAAGACCACTCACTGCCATCTATGAGAATGATTTAACAATGAGACAGCAAAAAGAAATACTGGAAAATTTTTTCTCATTAAATTTTAGCTGAATTCAAAGGGGAAGATATTCAAATTATTTTGATGGGCTCACACGACAATAAGATCTGTCCATACATCACCAGAAACACAGAAAAAGTCCTGAACAAGGAGAAAATGAGGTTGTCAAGACAGAAGCCTCAAGATTATGGTGATTTATTAGTAGAACCAGGAATCAAGACATGCTAATAACAACCTGTGAGGATGCAGATAATGATGTATGAGGAGCTTTCCATCCTAGATATCAACCCCACACAGTGTGCCTGCTGCCTTTCATGACTCCATACTTCACCAGATAATGAGCTGTTAAGAATTACACATGAAGAAAGGATTTTGATTAGTGGATCTATATTGACTATTATAGTGTATCTATATTGACTATTGCAACTGTAAGTAGTTACAAATACTGTCCTCAGTTTTCTCACACATAACAGTGAAGATAATAGATTCAGTTTTCTAGATCCTGTATGACTCAGTTTACCTACTGTGTCTGTGTTATAAAGCCATATGCACTTGATAACTCCTTCTTAGGTCCAGGTTCTTTACTTTATAAAATGAGAATGTATGCTTAAGGCAACACTCCAACTTTCCCAGTTTGGATTCTGTATCCAGTTCTTGAAGTCAGAGGCCACCTACCAATTGGTAAGGGAGACACTGAGTTCCTCCATGCCAAGGCTCTGCTGATTGCTAAAGATGAGCTGAGAACTCCATTCTTCCTGACCACTGGCATTCCCTTCTTTCCTCACACCTTATGATAGGACTGATAATTATGTTCAGAACTAACTACTTTCCACCTCTTTGCTACTGTTGATTTTCTCACAGAAATCCTAATTAGCAACAAATGGCTGGAGGCAAAGAAGGAAAAATCAGCCTGAAGAAAAAAGATATTACAGTAATCATGTCTGACTTACATCTCAATTTATCTGTTTTGATATAAGGCAAATTGATACTGAACAAGAAAAGAAAAAGAATTAAAGCCTTTATCCGAGATAGGTGAAGGAAAATATGTTAAAGTGAACAAAATTGCTGCCTACAGAATTTGACCTCCTTCCCATCCTGGAAGAGACATCTTGCATCAAGGTCCATACTCCAAGCAAATGAAGAAGAGTTATCTCCCTCTCAGGAACAACACAGCCTCTGTGTCAGGAATGGTATCTTTCTGGGGACACAAAGGCTTGCCTGCTGGATGACAACATGCAATTCTGCATCTACAGTTTCTTGTGTAACTATCAGAAAATGCAGACAAATCTACTTAAGTACTTTGTGGTTTACTTCTTGTTTTTATTTGTATGTGTGTAGTATGCATGTGCATATGAATGCTAGCATGTGTATGGACACACAAATGTGTATGTGTGCATACTTGAGGATGTGATATCACTATCTTTTTAAATATCTCTCCGGGTGTGTGTGTGTGTGTGTGTGTGTGTGTGTGTGTACATGTGTGTTAATGCAGGGTCTCTCACTGGACCTGGACCTCACAGATTCTGGTTGCTTTAGCTAGCCACCTTACTCCATGTAGACAGATGACTACCATACCTTTCAAGGTTTATTGAATTATGGGGATTTAAATGCCAATCCTTATACTGTGGCAAGCACTTTATGCACTAAGCCATCTCCTCAACTATTCAAATTTGTTTTAAATTTCTTTCCTGACCATTGTCCCAAATAACATGTAAAGAAGAGTTATTAATAAACAATCCCCATGTGAGGGTTACTCATGTAAAAACAAAATTCCTAAACCAGGTACCTATACAAAGCACATCATTTCAATGTCATTTCAGTACCAAGAAGAGCCCTTCTGAAAGATTACATACCACCGATGTCGATGGGAGCAGCTACCTACTCCATTTCTTTGGAGCAGGAAAGCTCCTTTTAGGGAAGCAGTATGCTCAAGAAATGGATAAGAAATCATGAAAAGCCTTAAAAGCTTTAAAATAGAAGGATGCCTCTCAATAGATGCCTACAAGGAAACCCCTGGAATCTTGAGAGTTCTGTTATACAGTCAAGGGTTTTACAGGGATAAAGATAAGTCTCTATAATTAGGGTGGTTATAGTAGATAGCCAGTTCAAATTGGTTCAATCTGTATTTCAGGAGACAACAGAACTGGACAGGCATGTCTGCTTGTAGTCGGAGAGGATTAGTCAAAGAAACCTAAGAAATGTGACACCTGAGGGGGGGGCGGTGCTGATTCACTTTATTACAATATCATGTGGAAAATAGGAAAATGAACATGTGGGGTGACATTTAGGAATAGTTACAGGCTGATAGACTGCAACAAAAGACAGATGTTGGAGCTGTAGGGTCTGGATACAGAATTCAGCCAACAATCTAAGTGAGCTGGGGACAGGTTCTTCCCTAGACTGATGAGATGCTAAATAAGTTTCAGATGTCTCAGGCTGGGCTGTACCTCATGACCCATAAATCCATTACATAACAAAGGGTGTTATCTTGAGCCGTTAAACTTTGCCACAATGTGCGAAGGCAGTGGTAGAAAACTAACACATCTCTCACTAGCTAATCTGCATGGGGCAAGAATTTTTAGACTTCCCCAGAAAGGAGATAAGACTCTGTTTTCATGGTATCTCAAAATCTACAAGTCATTTTCCCCAACTAGCCAGCTGACCTTACGGGCAACCTTCAAGGGCAATTTTTCAACAAACTGTGGTTTTTCCCAAACTCCAAGTTATAAAAAGAAAGCAAATAGTCCATTGAGGATAACAGCAGAGTAACCAAGCTGCCTGCATACGTGGGTAAGAGGGGAGATACAGGGATAATAAAGAAGGAATGTCTTTTTATTTACTGTTTGTTGAGATAGAGTCTCTCTATGAAGCTCTGGCTGGCTTTGAACTCACTACACAGACCAAGTCTCAAACTCAGAGATTCACTTACCTCTACCTCCCAAGTGCTGGAATTAAAGGCATGTGCTATCAAAATGGTCCATCTCAGGAAATACCATTTTAAATCTCAAGTTAAAATTAAGGTTTTCTGTCGTATTACCAGATCAACAGTATTGCTGTAATGTAGACTTTGTGATGCCTAGAATATACTATAAGGTAGGAGAAGTAACAACAAATTTACCGAGAGATGGAAGTGTAGGAAAATCATCAGTTTCTATGGTTGTAGTATTAGTAAAATAAATAAGCTACCAAAAACTTTTTTAAAAAATAAATCTGTTATTTATCTCTTGTCTTTTGAGTTACTGTACAAGGTAAATAAAATGACAGTTAACAACATCCATTAAGGACAAATGGTAGCCAGTGCACCAGGCATTATCTCTCTTTTCTTCTGGCCTGAAACTCTGATGGGATGCCTAGGACTCACATTGGCACCCTCCCTGCCATTGAGGAAACTTGTTCCTGCCTGCTTTGGTCAACTGAAGTTATAGTGGATTCACAGTTATACAGATTTCCCCCTTAGAGGTAACAGAAATCCTAAACGCTGGTATTTTAGGCCAGTTCTTAAGACCTCCAAAGAAAGCTGAAAAACAGTTAGTGAGAAATCACAAAATGATAGGCTTAAGAATTTCCCACTGGTCACCTTGGGTGCCTTGCTGCTTTACCCCTGTCTTTGACCACTCCCTCCAGTGCACCAGAATCACGTCATTGCCATCTTCATTCAATAGTACTACACATCCATGAAGAAGGAAGGACATCACAGGATCCTAACCACAAGAGATCCCCATACCCCACAAAATATGTGAGCTCATTCCTCAAGGCTCTGAACTCCACTTTGGAGTTTATAGAGCTACTGAGCCTATGTGAGGCGTTCACTGGGCTTTGAGGCAGTTAACTTGGGCCAGAGTTGCCAAGAAATGTTCAGTGCCACATTGTATCCATACTTTGAGTTCCTTGTAACACGCACACACACAAATACACACATACCCTTTCTCATTTTATCTGAAAAGGATAGAATAAAAATGATATCATACATTCATAACCTTTGAGATTCTCAACCTTCCTAATGCTGCAACCCTTTAATACAGTTTCTCATATTGTGGTGACCCCAACCATAACATTTTTGTTGCTACTGTAATGAATCATAATGTAAATATCTGTGTTTTCCAATGCTTTTAGTCAAACCTTGTGAAAGGGTTATTCAACCCCCAAAGGAGTTGCAACTCTCAGCTTGAGGATCTCTACAAGTTTAAGCAAATTAGGGTCTAAGAGAGAAGTCTGTCGGTACCTGAAGGTATTTAGGTTTTCCTTAGAGAAAAGTCAAAGAGGCTATAGGTCACAGGGCTGGAACGGATGGTAACAAGTGGCCCAAATGTGAAGAGTGATCTGGAGTTGGTAGAACTCTTAACTAGACCCAATGACATAGCATTTACCTTCAGAGAACAAGTCAGAGTGCCTCACATTTTCACTCCCCTTACCCTATCAGAGTCAAGGATAGATAAGGTCCAGTGTGGTAGCCTTTCCAAGATATGGAATCCTTCTTCCTCAGGTAAAGTCTCAAATGAAATCTGGAACAGATTTCATATCTTCTCTGAAGCATGATTATTCCTTGAACTAAGGCTGAGTTTCTTTCATTGCTATGTTATGATAAGATAAAAGTTTCATGAAATCATTGTTTTTAATAGCTGAGTAGTATTCCATTGTGTAAATGAACCACATTTTCTGTATCCATTCCTCTGTTGAAGGACATTTGGGTTCTGTCCAGCTTCTGGCTATTATAAATAAGGCTGCTATGAACATAGTGGAGCATGAGTCCTTGTTATATGTTGGAGCATCTTTTGGGTATATGCCCAGGAGTGTTATAGCTAGGTCCAATTTTCTGAGGAAAATTGATTTCCAGAGTGATTGTATCAGCTTGCAATCCCACCAACAATGGAGAAGTGTTCCTCTTTCTCTATCCAAAGTGTTCCTCTTTGTTCATGCTTTCTTCCCAGCATCTGCTGTCATCTAATTTTTGATTTTAGCCATTCTGACTTGTGTGATGTGGAATCTCAGGGTTGTTTTAGGCAAATAGATGGAACTAGAAGATATCATCCTGAGTGAGGTAACCCAGTCAAAAAAGAACAAACATGGTATGCACTCACTGATAAGTGGATATTGGCCCAAAAGCTTAGAATAGCCAAGATACAATGCATAGACCACATGAAGCTCAAGAAGAAGGAAGACCAAAGTGTGAATGCTTCGGTTTTTCTTAGAAGGGGGAACAAAATACCCATAGAAGGAGATACAGAGAGAAAGTGTGGAACAGAGACTGAAGGAAAGGCCATCCAGAGATTGCCTCACCTGGAGATCCATCCTATATACAGCTACCAAACCCAGACACTATTGTGGATGCCAGGAGGTGCTTGCTGACAAGAGCCTGATATAGCTGTCTCCTGAGAATCTCTACCAGAGCCTGACAAATACAAACGTGAATGCTTGCAGCCAACCATTGGATTGAGCATGTGGTCCCAAATGGAGGAGTTAGAGAAAGGTCTGAAGGAGCTAAAGGGGTTTGCAGCCCCATAGGAGGGGCACCAATATCAAACAACCAGACCCTCCTGAGCTCCCAGGGATGAATCCACCAACCAGAGTACACATGGAGTGACCCATGGCTCCAGTCGCATATGTAGCAGAGGACTGCCTTGTCAGACATCAATGAGAGGAGAGGCCCTTGGTCCTGTGAAGGCTTGATGCTGGAGTGTAGGGAAATGTCAGGCCTGGGAAGCAGGTGTGTGGGGGGGGACACCCTCACAGAAGCAGAAGGAGGGGGAGAAGATAGGGGTTTTCAGAGGGGAAACCAGGAAAGGGGATAACATTTGAAATGTAAATAACGAAAGTATATAATAAAAAAAAATACAAGGGAGATTGAGAGGCAAAGTTATCAAGAAACTTATGTCTCACATCATCTGAATGTGTGTGCACGTTTTCCTTTGCACATCTCTTCTGTAGATAGGAGCATGGGTCTCTCATGCCCCGTGAAAGAAATGACAGCTTATTACACACTGTTTTAACAATCATCATGGGTAGAACTTAAAAGTAGGACATCTACTTCTTATGCATTCTTCTGAGAAGATAGAAAGAATACACTGTAGATTTTCTCAAAGCCCTTAGGCTAAGAAAATTTTGGTAGTGAAAACTTGAGAACTCAGCACACAATTAGCCGACTGCTTCAATTTAGCATAACTGGAAAGCAAAGGTATACTGTTGACAAATCCTTCTGACACTGGGAATTCTAAATCTTCTGTTCATTCTGCTCATCAGCTAATATAAGGGAGCTCAGTCAATGAAAAAGAAAATTCCTCTTGGTCTTTTGCAAAGAATTCATAAACACCTTTCTATACAGTGATTCTTCTGCTTAAGACTTTAGTTAAGCTCAAAATTCTGGAAAAAAAAGTAACCATGTATTACAAATACATAAGGCTCACTGTCTTTGGAATAAAGAGCTATGACATTAATCCTGGTAACAGTTGGATAAATTGCAATATTTCTTTGTAATACTAGGTACTCCTCTCCTGAGGGAAACTCTCTCTACTTGCTTGACCATGGGCTTTGCATTGGTTGGTGAAGTTTTACTGAAAGCGACAGGTTTTACCATAATTGGTCTTGTACATTTTCCTCACCACAACTGTTAAGATTCCAGATAGAAGCTTTCTATGCTTGGCACCCAGAACCCAAAGGACACAGAAGATAGTCTGAAACCAGCATGTAATAGGTACACAGCATAGGTAAAACATATTACTTATTATTCTGAGAAACAAAAAGTCATCTATTATTGTAGTATATACTATATTTGCCTACTAGATTAATTCAGAAATTGATACTAAAGGTGGAGGGATATCGTAATGATGCAACCAACTGTTAGACATCAAATATGAAGCATGTAGAAACCAGTAGCTAACGATGAGTTATGAGCAGGATTTGAAAGGACTCTAGTTTCCTATTATCTAATAATAAAATGCTCTGCATCTACAACATTGTCACCTGTTCCAGCTTGACAGCAGACACTGTCAGATGAGTTTGCAGATTTAGGCAAGGAAGGAGGAAGGTTAAATATGCAGATAGGAAGATGAAATTGATTCTCATTTCTATCTGGAAGCTTTTGTGCTACAAACAAAAATCCAAACCAAACGGAAAAAGTTCCTAAGCGTTCAGATTTATGGCTGGAACTAAGAAAGCACATTCTTTTGTTACAACACAGGAAATAATTCATTTGGAATCCATAAATCATTGAGGTGAAAAAAAGTGGATAAGGAGAAAGGGAACCTGTGACATCCATTAAAAACTAGGCTCGAGGCAGCTAAGATCGAGGCTTCAAAGGTGGAATGTCTATGAGGAATCTTAGGCATGCCTATTGGCATGTGTCGTGACTGATAAACTAGTTATAAAGAAACTACAGTATCTGACAGTTTTGTTACAAACATTAGGAACCTAAAATCTAAGGTCTAAACTAAAAATGACAGTGACAACTGAAGATTTAAAATTCTTTGAGGTTCCCTAACTGCCTGAGACCCGAAAGAAAAGTAAGAAAAGCACACTAGAGAAACAGCCTCTACTGAGGTTGAAGAGGGTGATGGGAAATAAGGAGCCTTCCAGAGAGTAAATGCAGGGCCCACATGTCTTCAGTTGCTGATATGGTTTGACATATAGTAAAATTACTATTATTTTTTTGAGACAAGGGTTCATCTCTGTAATCCTAGCTGACCTGGAACTCTCTCTGTAGACCAGGCTGGGATTAAATACACCACCACTCTTCGGTGAAAATTACTTTTAAAGTCTCATCCCTAACTCATACATCACACTCTTATCTTCTGAAAACAAAGGAGGGTTTACTGCTCAAGAGAAACTTAAAAAAAAAAAAAAGTAGCTAATAGAAAGGAACTGTCAGGGCCAAGTGCAGATTAGTGGAACACTTTGCTTATGGTGCATAAGGCTTTGGGTTTAAACCCTAGCAACAAAAACAAACAACCAGTTTAGAGAGTCTAATTCTTGTTCTGTCTAGACATTCTGTCTAGACATCTTAGATAAAACAAAGGTTCCTCAAAGACAGTCATATCTTCATCCTTGAATGTTCAGAAAAATTAGATTGTACAGTAAATTGGACTTCAGAATAACACAATTAAACTCCTGAGGTGGGGACGACCTCAAGTTATCTGGATGAGCTCTATTTCCCTTCACAGACTTTTCACAGTAGAGAACCATCCCTGCTGATGGTCAAAGAAAGATGTGGTTGAGGAAGACAGTCAGATGACTGTGCTGCTCCTCTCTTTGTCTATGAACCAAGACCATGAGCCCAGAAATACTGGTGGCCTCCAGAGCAAGCAAGGTAACACTCTCCCACCTAAGTATTTCATCAAAGAATGTGGTCCACTGACATTGTCCTTTTATGCCAATTAGACCCTTCTCAGCCCTCTATCCCACAAACATTTAATGTATCATACCTGCATTGTTTAAACTACTGAGTTTATGGAAAGGTTTTCAATATTATTAAAAAACTATCATCTATACTAATTGTCCAATGTAGACATAAAGAAACATGGCATTTGGCCATGACTTACTTGCTTGGGAATACCGATACTTCTATTCAGAACAAGCCTCCCAGTAAATGAACACAGTCAACACAAGTGGTTATTTCAGTATCCAGAATGGTGAGGCACTTGTGAGCTAATGCACATCCAAAACATTTGTATAACATTCAACTTGGATGGTGACAGAAGTGCCCAGATTATTTGAGTTAGTTTAAAAAATCCTAAGTAGCTTTAGCAGATATGGAGCTAAAAAACTTAGATGAGTCAATAACCCTAGTCCCTGCCCCATGCAACTCTAAATCTTCCACCTAGACTCCATGTACAAAAGGCCCCATAGCCTCTCCAAATGGTACCATCAGTCAGCACATGTTTTAACTTTATGAATCTATAGAAGACATTTTATATTCAAACCATAGCAAGGCATAGTTTGATGAGCATCTCTGATGTATAGAATGATGCTCCAGTACTTTACTGTGTGAGAGAGGAAGAGACTATACCATAAATCTAACTGGTAGGCTGGTTACTCAAGCTACATCCCATTCCTCAGTGCAGAATAGCAACCCATGGTACTAGATCTGCTTTCCGAAAGCAACAACTGAAGAATTTACTATTATGGAATCTATTTGGGATACAGTTGTGGAAATCTTGGTTTCACAGTAGTCCATAAAGACTCGTGTTAGATTGCTATTAGGGTTAAATAACTTGTTGGTAATATGGACATAAAATATTCCCCTCACCCTTAACAGCAACTTCCATGTAGCAAAAATAATGAAACAGGGGGACTGTGCAACATATGGTTTAGAATTGTCACTGGTTCTTGCATACTCAGAGGCCACCTGTCCTCCCACTGGAAATCCTTGGAGGTTTCCTTTGCTCAATCATCTATCCCTGGCATGAAGAGGGGGACCAAGGAGTACATGAAAAGAAATTAAACACATGCCTACCATTCAATTCAGACATTCCAGTCATTAATGTTTTAAAAGTTGGTACTTGTTATTCTATATGTGTATGTGGGCATGCATGCCATGGCGCATGTGTGGAGGACAGAGAACAACTTTATAGAGTTGATTCTTTCCTTCCACCTTTACATGGGTTCAAGACTCAGGGTGTCTGCCCTGAATAGTTAGAGCCTTTATCTTTGGAGCCATCTTGCCAGCCCATAGCCTTTCTAGTCCTAAGAATTAACTCACAAAAATCAAAACATATACCCAGGATTATACACACGTGTTCACAGAACCATTATGAAAAAATAAACTGAAATTCCAAATAACTCAAGTTCCCATCACCAGGTGAATATATAAATGATGATTAATGCAAATAAAAAAGTACTCAGCAAATATAGTAATTGTTAATATACATGAGGTAATGATGATTCCCAGAGCAATTATGCTGAAGAAAAGAAGGCAGATGGGAAGGTTTATATAATGCACAGAAATATTACCTTACTAAAATTGAAAATAAGAGATAAAGAATGGATGTACCAAGACCCAAATTGTCATCTCCACCTTGAAATAAATATTACTTAATTCTTATTTATTTTTTAATTCTGTGCTGATAGAGATTGAACCCAGGTCCTTAAGCATATTAGGCAAGGACTTTACCACTGAGCTATGTCTCCAGTTACTTCTTATGATGTCTGCAATTAGGACCTTAGTTCATGTTAATTTCCACAGCATCAGTGGGTAGAAAACTTTAAATAGTTCCAGTGGTGAGAATCATCACACCTTAAGTTCTATGTGACAGCTGCCCCATGTGCAGTTGTCTGAGACTATAATAAATATATACTAGTCACATGCAAGGTGAAATCTTTATGAGAATAGTCTTTGCTTTTAAACATGAGAACTCCTACCTTTAAAATTGTTCAAAACACATGTTGGACTACATTAGGTAGTATTCCAGTTTATAAATATGTAACTTTATTAAGAATATTGACCTAGTTTATAAATCTATTTATGATTTTAGCCAATTATAGGTAGCTGACTGCAGATGGGTAAGAGTGTGCACTAGTTCATCCAAGAATACACAAGTGTAAATGAAAGTTCTTGTGAAAGATAAAATAGAGTTCACTGTGACGAGACATAATTGTTGTCTTTGTACTTCAGGCCAGTATAGTTGTGTAAAGTGAATAAAAAGCAGGGGTACAGTTCATCAGCAAAGCTCTTTCCCAGCAAGTATGTGACCCTGGGTTCAGTCTCCAACCCTGCAAACATAAGCAAATAGATAATAAACAAAGATCTTTTAAATCATTGCATCCATGTATCAAGTTTTATGAGTTTGGGGGTAACAAAATGTATGGTTTTTTTAAGTTCATTACTGACAGAAAATAAGTCATGTGCATGGGATGCGGACATGGGTAAGGATAAGAGGGAGTTGACAAGACTCCCAAGGGGGTGATAGATAATGATTAGGGTGCATTGTGAGCATGTATGGAATTGTGAAAGAACAAATAGTATCGAACTAAGGCTAACGTAGGATAAAGGACAAACTAACAAGTGATAAACTTGAATAGGCCAAGGAGAACTTGCCTCATTGTTGTGTGACCCAGTTCACCCTCTCTGGGGTAGCAGCTCTATAGGAAAAGACATTTGGAAGGTTGGGAGGTTGACTTTGGAAGAATTTTAGGTCACTTAGTGGTCTGTCAATGTCTCTGTTTCATGGAAAGATCTCTCGGAAAGACTTGTGTAACCTGTGCTCCCATAACAAAATTAGATCTCTGTAGCCATGTACACTAATATTTAGAGTTCTCTATTGTGACAGACATGTCCATGTCAAGGTGAAAGCAGGAGCTTGATTAATTAGCACAGCAGGAAACGACACCTTAGACATCCACAAGACTGTGCTTGAGTCTTGACGCTGTCTCACGAGGAACTATGCCATTTACAAACATGTTGGGTTTGCACTTCATTTCTCCATAAAGTTCAGAAAATGTTTCCCTGTGCTCTGAGTTCAAAGGAAGGCCAAAAGACTTTAACTTTCCATTCAGAATGAATGCATTCACTAAAGGCACTGGTCTTTTCTGCTGCAAAACTCTAGAATTTTACCTTCGATAATTTTGCATAGCATTCCTGTGATACATTCATGCACATTTATGTTACACTTCAGCTTTAATCTCCATATTTCTATGAAACTGGCTTCAGTGTTATTGGCAAACAACATAACCTTCCACTCCTTGCATTAATCATACCCAGGTGAGATTCCTGCCTATTAAATGAGCTCTGTAGTCCTATAATGAACATGCAGGCATATACTTATGAAAATTAGCATTAGCATAAAGAAGAGGAATTAACCCAATAAACTTTCCAGATTATTGATAGACATATTTATGTTATTTTTTTATATTATTGGTGGGTTTTTAGTCTTATTTATTTTTTAGATTATATTGGTGTTAGGTTCCATAGAAACCTTTATTAAGCATCATTTCAGGTTTTGCTATGTAAACAAAATTTTCATGCATTTGATTGCTGATTTGAAGACTGAGGGTACTGAGCCAAGGCTGAGTGATTTGGAAATCACTAAAACTAATTAAAAAGTGCTTTATGCAGTGTCCACATCACTGCTTAATTAGTTGACTACATCAGGGGATTTGGAGATGTGTTGGAAAAGCACTAACTGACATAGCAGAACTTCAGTAATTTTAATCATTGTGAGGACAGTGGAAAAAGTGCAATTATGCAAGTCTCATTCTTGTGCAGCAAGAGACTTAACTGCTGCGGGGATTTGTGTTGTGTTTCTAGCGGAGTAGCACTTCATCATTCCTAACAAGCACTGGACAGGTCCCTGGGATGCTCGCTGGTAGGGATCTGGGCAAGAAAGTACCTGTAGATGCAGTACTGTCTCATTTACATTTATGTTCACTGAGGAATGACCTTCCTTAACCTCTGAATCTTAGGCTCACCAACTGTAACAATGATAATAATATCTACTACACCTGGATGCCTTGCTTTGTGAAGTGAATGAAATGGGAATGACTTTGCAAGGAAATTATACAACCTGGAAATACAGTTGTCTCTTGCTCACCACAAGAGATTGGTTCCAAGACAAACCTCTTCTGTAGACACCAAAATACAAGGATAGACAGGTATTTTGCATAAGTAAATTTTGAGTAAAAATTTAGCATATCCTCCTGTGTATTAATAGCAAATCTCCAGGTTAGCCATAATGTGGAATTCAGAGTACACTCTATGATGGAGTTGCATGGTTAAGGATAATTACAAGGAGAACTCTGTACACAGTATTGATGCATCATTTCTAGAGTACTTTCACTCCACATTTTGTTGAGTGTCCAGTTGTGGAACCCACAGGTACGAGGAGGTGACTGTACTTGCACAAATGCAAGGTGCCAATGATTTGTGTCATGTCCAGCCAGAGAAAGATAATGAGATTGATCACCTCACAGAAATACAGCTTTTGAAGTTGTAAGTTTAACCAAACTACATTCAAGGTAGAAAAACTACAGAATACAATTTTTCATCACCTATACACAGTGTTAAAAGATATTTAATTTTTATTACTATAGACGGTCTCATGTTTTTGTCTGCCAGGCATGGTAGGACACACCAGTAATCCCAGCACTTAGGAGTTAGAGGCAGGTGGATCTCTGTGAGTTTGAGGGTAATCTGGTCTACATAATTACATAGTAAGTTCCTGCCAGTTGAAGCTACAAAGTTTGACCCTGTCTCAAAACAAGAAAAGAAAAAGAAAAAGAAAGAAAGAAATGGAAGGCGAAAGAAGAAAAATGAAAAAAAAAAAACCCACATGCTTGTAATGCTTATTTTATACAACCTATCACCCACCAACAATTACTGTTCAATTTTTGTTGTATTTTTATCTTTCAATATATTTTAAATCATATAGTTAATCTATACACTTTATTTCTCATCTTCTACATATATCTGAAGTTCTGAACAGTCAACACATAAGCAAAATTCTTTCTATACAAGAAAATTCTTTCTCACTCTGGCTCTTCTGTTTGAGAAATTTTCCCTGAGTTTGATTTGCAGAAGCAGAATTTATTTTCCAAAAGTTAACTCAAAAGATGTGAGCATTTCTCAAACCTTTGAAAATAAAATGTTCCAAAAGTCAACTCTCACCAGCACTCTGTGCGATACTTAGTGTTTTTCCATTCTGACTGCACTGTGATAATCCCAATGAGTATGTAATTCAGTACCTCATATTCACTAGGGTTACACTCCCATGCTTCTGATATTGCAGCTCGGCTTTGTGGTTCTGTTAAATATCTGTAATATTTTCTCCCATAAAAGAACTACAATTACTTAGCCATTCTTATCTTATTGTTGGACATTTAGGACGCTTCCAATTTTTCTTATTAAGAAACAATGAGTCTGAGGCATAGGGTTTTTCTCTGCTGTTGTTCTTCCTATTTTTAGATTATCCCCATTATAATAGATTCCTAAACATGTCATTACTAGTCTGAAAGTGTAGTAGCTTGAGGCTCTCTTAGAAACACATATTATAATTTGTGGTAGGACAATGCATTAATTAAGTGCATAAGTACACGGGACTCACTATGGCCTCAGCCTATTTTCAAATCTAATCCATTTATAGTCACACATTTGTTTTTTCCTCTCCTTTCTTTCTCATCTCTATCAATTGGAAGCAAATGAGAACAGAGTCTTTTAGTTGTTTTTAATTTATTTATTTATTTATTTATTATTTTTTGTTTTTTGTTTTTTCGAAACAGGGTTTCTCTGTGTAGCCCTGGAACTCACTCTGTAGACCAGGCTGGCCTCGAACTCAGAAATCTGCCTGCCTATGCCTCCCAAGTGCTGGGATTAAAGGTGTGCGCCACCACTGCCCAGCCAGTGTTTTTTAATTTAGGGTACACTTATATTTGTCACTTGTCCAAAGTATAATGAAATAATTTGGTGAAAATGCTAATGACTTTAGTTAATGACTTTTATGATATTGATATCTAGTCCTGTCCTAAAATGAAGATGTATCATATATCAAAATACACATTAAAATTTAATTGGAATTGATGGTATTAAGAGACTAGACCTTTAGAAACTGGATCTTCAGACCAGGTAGTGGAATGCCTTTAATCCCAGCACATGGGAAGCAGAGGTAGTTAGATCTCTGAGTTTGAGGTCAGCCTGGGGGGAAAAACTGGATCTTCAAAAGATGTCATGAAGTTATTGACTACATTGCAATGGGGTTTGATAAAAGGCTTTAAGGTTATCCCCATTCTTTGTCTTCCAACATACTCAGTGCTTATGCAGTGCACAGGATGATGTCGGTTAAGGACAAGATTAGATGTAGACTTGCAGCCTTTCAAACCGTGAAAAAATAAACCTCCTTCTCTGGCAATTTGCACCATTTATAATATTCTGTTTCCACATCAGAAAACAGAAAAATATAGCTGGTAAGATAGCATTTCAAGTCTCCTGGCAAGAGGAGTTGTACCACAGTACCTTGGAGTCTGCTACACTGTTTTCAATAATAAGTTTGCTTTTTTGTTTGTTTGTTTTATTTTTCAATTTTGTAGAGTTTCCACATTGGGTTAACTTGTCATGTGAGATAAAGACTATTCCAATTCAGTTCCATCGACATTAATATGGTCTATATGCAGAGACAGATCCTAATTTATTTTTATTCATTGTGTCATAGGATATAACCTCTTTTTTTCTCTTTGGAAGTTTGCCCCAAATAGTAATTTACATTCCTGAATATCAAACAAGAAGCTGACTGACAATCTGGGCTGAGGAAAATGTTATGTCTGTCCACTCTTGCTCTGCATCTACTCTTTGACACACGCTGGCTTAGAAGTCATGCTACAGTTTTAGGTGGAGCCACCACACCCTGTTTTTCTCCTACTTCTTAAATCTCAATTAACCTGAAATGTATTATTTCTGAACCCAGTCTTCCATGACCTTAACCTTCTCCCGTTCTGCTTCTCAAAAACCTGCTTCTACACTGTGAAGCCATCTGAACTTGCCTCCAGAAAAGACACAGCATGAATCAGGAGGCAAGTTCTGTGTTGAAAATCTCTGAGATCAGCCATTCTCCAGTGTACTCCAGCTCTGGTACATGAGCCATGTCCAGTTTAGAGCAGCAAAACCTCTCAGATAACCCCTGAAATCATGAAATAAAAAATTATTGTTATTTAAGTCCCCACACCTTTGTGGTGGCTTGTTATGAAGGTGTGCTGTAACAGCAAATAACTGATAAATGTCATCTATAACCTTGCAGTCTATGACCCTGACAGAACAATAGTTTAATTCAATTAAGAAGCAGAACTCGCAGCTAAGGGGATGTTCAGTGAAGGTTTGTTCCCTCCTAAGAGGAATTATACAATATTACACCTGAATCTCACAGAACAAAACCAAACATTTGTATAGTTCAGGGGAGAAAGAGGATCTTATCTAAGGCAGTGAAGCCACACTACTTGGCAATTCTGGTGTCCGTAGAAGTGATGCTGAGGATGGAACCCATTTATAGGCATAGCTTAACTGGGCAGGACTGAGATCCATGAGGTTTCCTGCTTTGTGGAAATGTGGATCAATGTTTAGCTGGAAGAATAAAATTCTCTGACCTTGTATTGTGTTGTAATTTCTTAAGTGTTATCATCTAGAGATGAAACTTTTGACAATAATTCTATGCAATAAGCACAGAATATACCTGCTCCCATATTTCCTATCAATATTTTTGTTGTTATTGTTAATTTGTCCTTTCATGATTTCATTTTTCTTATTTTTAAATTATGTGTGTGTGCGCGCACACATGAGTTACAAGTGGGTCTTTCACAAGAGCAATATGCTCTCTTGACTGCTGAGCCATCACTCTAGCCCATTAAGATTAGTTTTTATATTTAGTTGTATGTATCTGTGAGAATATGTGCACATGTATGTGCTAGTATGCATACTGGTTCTTTTTTCATTTGTTTAGAGATCAAAAAGAGGATGTCAGATGTCTTTTACCATTTTCTACCTATTTCTACTCAGAAACGGTATCTTCTTGATCCTGGAACTTGCTTTTAATTAAATCAGAAGCCAGAAAACGTCAGTGATCTTGCTGTTTTTCCCTACCCAGAGCTAGGTTTATGAGCATTTGTAGGGATACCAAGTCTGTTACTTGGGTTCTGGGATTTGAACTCTGGTATTCATGATTGCAGAGAAAATATCTTAACTGTTGAGTGACCTGGCCAGCCTCAATTTGTCTTTATTGTCTTGTTTTTGGTTTTGAGACAGCATTTCTCTGTGTAGTCCTAGATGTGCTGGAACTTACTTTGTGGACCAGTATGGCTTCAAACTCACAGAGATTCATCTGTTTCTGTCTCCCAAGGGTTGGGATTAAAAGTGTGTACCACTATACTCAATGATTTGTCTTATATATAGCAAGCTGTTAATTAGCACCATCAAATGTAGCAGACACAAATGTCTTAACCATGCCTAAATTTAAATTAACTAAAGGTAAATCAAACCAATTCTTGGCTCATCAGTGTCACAAGCCATAGGTATGTGTCAATAGCCACATGTGGCTAGAGGCTACCATAGTGGGCAGCAAAGAGGCAGAAGAGTTCTACTACTGTATTGACAAGCACTGCTTTGTACTCTCTTCTATTTTACTGACTCCATAGATGCAAATTTGATTCTCTCCCTGATTGTTTTGGAATAATTCACAAGTTAGCATTTTGTGTAATATCTTGTTGAATATTCTGACTGACAATGACAGCTATGAGTCTATCACCTTTATTGCATGATCTAAAACTACCAGATTTCTTAATCAGTGACTTCTAGATCCTCAAAGCAGGGCCATGCTTGGCAGTCTGTCAACCAATCCCTTTAGTCTGATATATCATTGTGGACACATCTTTATGCTGTACAATAAGTTCGGTATGAACAACTGTCTTGAAATGTCATTATGGCAGGGCAAAGACAATTCATTTACTTTTCCATCAAAAACCATTCTGAAAAATGACAGAAGGCAGCAATCCCTATGCAATAATGAAAATTATCATAATAGTTACAGTGTTGTGGCATCTGAGTTAACTAATTCCTAGGGGGAAATATTATCCTGTGCAGTCCACCAAGCCCCTGAACACATTTGGAAGCACAAGCTCTCCTTCTCTCTGGTTTGAGTAAACAATGTAGGAGCATCAGCTGCCTAGCTGGGACCCACCAACTGGCTATAGTTCTTGGCACCTGTGCCCACAAGCATCATACTGGTTCTGTGACCTAAGACGTTCTCACCTGCTCCTCTCCTGACATGCATATTAAAGCTGTCACATACCAGGCAGTGGTGGCGCACACCTTTAATCCCAGCACTTGGGAAGCAGAGGCAGGCAAATTTCTGAGCCTGGTCTACAGAATGAGTTCCAGGACAGCCAGGGCTACACAGAGAAACCCTGTCTCAAAAAACCAAAAAAAAAAGCTGTCACAGAGGAAAGGATCAAATCAATGTTGCTTTTGTGTGTCTGTGTCTACCGTCACCTAAGAGTGTACCTTTTCCCTTTAGCTCAAATACTAGATCTCTGGCAGCTCTGTTTGCCTTTCATCTATTTCTATTCTCTCTCTCTCTCTCTTTCTCTCTCTCTCTCTCCCTCTCCTTTGTTTTTTTTCAGAGACCAGTTTTCCTAACATGCAGGAACATAAATCCATAGCAGGAGGGGAATACATACATTTATTTTACTCAAGATGTTTTATAAGTTAATCTTTCATTCCCCGCCCCCACCCTCCCACTGCCACCTTTGGATCTCGTTCCCAATAACAACAGTCTGTAATGGATCAAGAGATGATGACTCACCCCAAGCTGTTACCTTATCAACAGTTACCTGTGCAGACTTTTTTAAAATTGGGGTTTTCCAAGAGGTGTCCAGGTAGGCGACACTGGAAGCGATGCTGCCAGAACTCAGGGAACCAAGGATTCCTTGTGTTGGTATCCAACCTCAGCTTCAGGAAGTAGTCATCAAATGACCTGACCTCTGGAGACTGCAGCTTTATTGTGATTCCTCCATTGGCTTCCACCTCATAGCCTTCGATGACTTCATCTCTGTCTGCCCATCCATCACTAAAACAATGCAGGGTTTGGGGTGAAGAGAGAAGAAGACAATATCTCATGAATGAGTTCAGAGATATCTATAAACAAAGCAATTCAGAGATGCTAACGTCTACCTTAAGCCACTATTACTCCTATTATGCTCCATCCTTAACTAGACAGGAGAGAGTTGTGGAAAGGGAGCCTTTTGCATGTGTATTTGCAAAATACCAATCAGGATAGCATTGGTGACTACAGCTAAAGTTTACTTCTGCTAATCACTTTTATGGAACAGAGATGAAAAGCTTTCAGAAATTATCCAAAGTTTTGCTGGGTCCAGGCAATTTGGTTCCCACATCTAGTTCTCAAAATGCTAAATAATAATAATAATAATAATAATAATAATAATAATAATAATAATAAGGCACCTCATAATTACTCTCCACACCAGAGACAATAAAACACAAGTGCTCACATTCTTTATAATAAGCATGTAACATGTGTGGAGGAGAACCCTGCAGGTGGTCCTGGCAGTAAAACAAACCGTGAAGATGTGAGGATGAAGATTCGGTTCAGAAAGACTTTATCAACCTGGATCGAAACTTCAGGGATTCTGATGTCCCATGAACTTTAGCTGCACTCATGGATACTGTCATCATAGTTACCATCACTTTCCCTATGCAAATACACAAAGAGGAGGCTGATTCCCAACAAATTTAAACGCATTATAATTTGGGAGAAAATCCTGTAATATAAATCCTCGGCACACAAGAAAGTATAATTTCTTCAAGACGTGACTCAAGATACATGTCATTTCTTCCAAAATGATGGGTTTTAGAGATAGGCTATCTATAAGGGCATGTGGGAGTTTCAATATGCTTGGTCCAAGGAGTGGCGTGATTAGGCATGGCCTTGTTGGAGTAGGTGTGGCCCTGCTGAAGGAAGTGTGTCACTGTGGGGGTAGGCCTTGATATCCTCCTCCTAGCTGCCTGAGGATGTCTTTTTTTCTCCTGGTGGTCTTCAGATGAAGATGTAGAAGTCTCAGCTCCTCCTGCACCATGCCTGCCTGAACGCTGCCATGCTCCTGCCTTAATGATAATGGACTGAACCTTTGAACCTGTTCGCCAGCCCCAATTAAATGATGTCCTTATAAGAGCTACCTTGGTAGTGGTGTCTCTTCACAGCAATGAAACCTAAACTAACACAGTGTCTAAGCAAGGATCTGGCTTGGTCTCAGTCCTGCAGATAGCAAAGAGGTTGTTTGGGCTATTAGTAACCTCTGGTCCTGGTTACGGAAGCTTGAAGGAGCTTCTGGTTATACACATAAGGTAAGGGTTAGACTATTAAGTATCCCCAGTCCTGTTTGTGAGAGTTTGAGGGAGCCCTTGACTATGGGGGTCACTTTGATAACTAGCCTCATCTAGTCCTGATTGTAGGAGCTTGATATGATCTGACACAACAGATAAAACAGATCACTGGTCCTGTATTCACTTTCAATTCTCAGCTTTCTGGGTGGAAGAACATCATCTCACCCATTGGAAAGGCAATCCTGCCTGCTTAACATTCCTTGTCTTCCTGGAGATATGCAGGTGCAAGGACCTCTGTGCTGTGTTCTAACAAAGGTAGTTTCAACATTACAGTCAAGCCATCGCAAGAGTAGTAGTTTGAAGTAACTGATTAATTTAGCAGTGTTTGCTCGTGGGAAATTTTCATTTGGCTTCCGTATAAGTGGCTACAATATTTTCTCAGTGCTATCCCAAAATAATAGCATTTATGGGAAACCACCTCATGTAAAAGAATCCTCCCACTCACTAAGTAGAAGCCACTGACATTTTATCTCATGGGTTGAACTTTTAAAACATGTTTACCTTCTAGAGCATTGCCATCTCCCATGAGTGATGTAGTATTCAACTAAATTCAAGTGTTCATGTGAGCTGGGGCTAAGAGAGTGTCAGCAAATATGGTACCAAGAGCTGAGCACACAAAAAGCAGTGCTTAATCCAAGATTATTATTGTTATGAAATACAAAATGGCAGTATAATGCGGTATACTATAGTGGGATTAAGGAGGTACCTGCCAGGCCCATGCAAATGTGTTCCCATGAGGAATCATACTGTGCAACAGACCTAATAAAACGTTTATTGGGGGAAGGGAGGAGAGCGGGGACATGGATAAAGGGTAGAGAAGGACTGAAACAGAGAAAGAGAAGGGAGAGAAAGGGAGACTGGCTGAGAACACGTGGGGACAGAGAATGAAAGAAGAGGGACTGGGGTAACGAGCAGAGCAGTACTCTTTATACACCTGGCTCACATCTGGCAGGCTGCAGGCGATGATGCAAGCTGTTGCTATGTAGTGTTGGGCTGGGCGGAGTCTAGCAGAATGGTCTGTAAGCCAATAATTATGGTATGTGAGAACCATTGGACTCAACTGTACAGAAATAAAGGAAAGTGGTTTTGTAAGTGCCAAGGGAAACACTGGAAAAATAGTACAAGGAAGCACAGGGAGGTTAGCCTGGGTTACTAGGCTGTCTGGGCTTTTTATTGTTGCTTATATTTTATTGTTACTTATATAAATTAGTCTCATAACTTCTCACAGAAACTGCGAAGCAAAGTTCAGCATACATTTCAAAGGAATGGTTCACAGACCCAGGAAGAAGTATGTCCTAAGGTTATAAAACCTGGCAAGTGTTTGGGAGATTTACATCTCAAAAGGCAACAAAATAATTTACAAGTACCAGGTGTGCCAAAGTAAATATGTGAATAATGGAAGTCAGGAACTGCCACCCGGAAGCTTAGTGGCTCTAAAGGGCATGTTAAGACCCTCTTGGCCAGAGAGTAGAAATATCCCTCGACATGCAGACACAATAGCATAGCCACCTGCAGTGAAATGTAATGATATAGACTGCTACAGAAAGAGTCTTGTTTGCTTTTCACTGAGCAGGGAACTGGATTGAGTACATTTTACCAAGCACAGCTCACCACTTGTTGTCTGGGAAAATGTGTTCTCTCCTTAGCCGAACTAATTGGTTCAGTTCCTCTCTAGAGGAACCACTGTGAGCTAAATTTTCAACAGGTCCAGAGTTATGATAGTCAACAGAAAATGTGTTCTGGAATTTAATGAACTTTGAGGCACAGTGTAGCCTAAGCAGACCAGAGCATGTGAGCATGCCTCTAACCCCACAAGGACGAACACTTCACAGCTCTGCACACACAAACCTGCACATACAACCCTGCACACACAGCCCTGTACACACAGACCTGCACACACAGACCTGC